>JARHVA010007909.1:105000-225000 GCA_037957365.1 Torreya grandis | reverse complement strand
TTCTTCAAGGAATACAAGCTAAAAAAAACTATGATCCATAATGTAATGTTTTCAAAAACCCAGGAATTGAGTAATTTCTAGATTCTCTTGCTATCAAGGACACTTAGATTATTGATTTTTAGAATTCTCTTGTTATCAAGGACATTAATATTACTGATTTACAAAATGCCAATGTTTATAAGTGTAATATGATTAATAATTTGAGAGAAAGTATTTATGATAGAAATACAATAATTGCCTAAAATATTGATGAAATAATAGAGCTCCTTGCTTGGAATTCTGAGTTACAAGCCTCTATTCAAGCCATACAAAGAGAAACACAAGAAATTGAAGTTTAGATAGAGGGTCTAACAAGAGTTGTTCCCTCTTTCCCTATTCCATTACATAAAATAATCACTACCTAACACATCACCCAAAAGAAAATTCAAAAAATAAAGGATTAAAATGCCAAACTCAAGGAGGAATATTAGAAGCAATTGGCAGAATCTCAATTGCAATTGTTAAAAGCAAAGGCTTCTATCCATCACATTTTTGTTATTTTTTAAAAAATATTAGCATGTAGGTAACCTTCATCAGTTTATGTTCTTTTCTTACATGAGTAGTTTTATAAATGGCAGATTTAGTTAGTTTCCCTTGGGTTTTCACATATTATTGAAGATGATCATGTATTTATGGACATTTTTCTAAATAGAACTGAAGAAAAGTAGGATTCCATTTTGATTTCTATACTTTCAATTTGTTGTTAGGATATCAATCTAGTTTTTTGATAAATTTATTTCTTAGAGAGACACAATTATGTGCCTTTCTCTCCACTCTAGGGAACCAAATGGCATGGAAACAGGCCAATAATAGATTTTTAGAATTAAAAATCACCATTGGGTTATGTATGAGACCATAATTTATAGAAGCAAAGAAAATTATTTCTTCTTTTCAACCACTATATCATATGCATATGAAGAACAAGTATCATGAGCTATTGAGATATAATATTGCTGATTTTATAGATTTTCTAAACCACCATTATGCCAAAGGTTTCAATGCAAGTCTTTTCAAGTGGGAGATATGACCTATTGATTTGAAGTGTAGGGAAGTCCTCAACCCCACCAATATTAAATGAAGTCTAAGAAGATCCAAAGAAATTTTCTAGATAATCACTTAGCGCTTAGAGGAAAGAGGTTCTAATGTCTAGATTGAGATGAATATTAGGCCTCCTATCATTATGTGTCCTCTATATCCGTGGTGGTGTTAGAATTATCAAGTAGAAGTTGAATTTGAAGCTTGGGTACATACAATTGTTAGAGATCTTAGATTCTTTCCAAGGGGACACCGTGAATGGGGCCATCATTTTAAAGTTTATGATCTGAGTTAAAGGTTTGAATCAAGAAGTTTGAAATAAGGATTAGTCATCCCACTTCTTTATGAGAGGAATTACAAAAGGTAAAGTGTTGGGGAGAAATGATGAGTATTTCATATATCTCATCATAGTTATATAAAATATCCCTAAAGTGGTACCATTTGGTTATATATGATATTGTATTTAATAGTTAAAGTCTAATCTAAGAAGGATATGAATACAATTTGTTCATTGTTTGTATATAATTTATTAATGATTATTTAACTTGTTATTGTATCTTACTTAGATTAATAACATAGTTTTGAGTAAAATAATATATCCCATGAATGAGGTAATTTTGAATAGAGGAACACATCCCAAGGATGGGGTAATTTTTAGTGCAACAAAACATCCCAATGAGTGGTAATTTTGAGAAGGTAACATAGTTTTTACAACTCTTTTAGATATAATTTTGAGGATTCAACAAGCGAGCTCTAATGATTGAATGCTCAGAGGACACTCTAAAGATGCTCTAGAATTTCTCTAAATATTCTTTGGGTGTGCTCTGAAGACATACACATGATGCTTTGAATAAGTCTAAGAATGCTTTAAAGATCTGTATAGGGTGATTGGAAGACCTGTACCACATGCTTCAAAGATATTTGGATGTTCTCCAAAGACTACAAAAAATATGTGTAATACATGTTGTTGAGAGAAATTAGGGTCATTTTACTATAAAACTTTTGTTTGAAAAAAAATAAAAATGTGATTAGATGCAAATGCTAGTTGGCAAGTACAAAAAAGGAGTAGCCATACGAATCTTCATCCCCCTGCTACTTTCCACCCCTCAAAAACTTATCCCCAAACAATAGGTACTCCTATATAATAGGTGTAGATATTTTATAAGCACTTTTTTAATATTTAATGATGTATGGTACCCATATACCTAATAATATCGATGCATGAGTAAATTTTTTCCACAACAAATAATAATGCTAGGTGTTATTAAATCATTCATTTATTAAATTTTATGATGCAATATGAGGGAAAAGTTTACCACCCCAAAAACTAAATTTTCAACTCAGTCTAAAATATAATCAATTCAAATCAAATAATAATAACCTAGAACATGCCAAGGAATGACTTTTCAACTTAGTCTAAAATAAAAACAATTTGTAGTATCTGAATAAAGCCAACAAACAAATGATGAGATGGGATAGAGATGGTGGAACCATTGAAACCCTCTCACATCATGACAATTTTTTACTATGATTATTTCCTTACAGTTAATTAAAAATATCTAATTGCCCCTCACATTCACTATTTGAGTCCCTATTGAATACAAGTAAGCACTAAACAATCCTAATCTTCATCATTTCATTATCTTAGCCATTTCATTATTTGCTTACAGTTAATAAAAAATTCTTATTTCTCCTCACATTCACCATTTGGGTCCTTTTTGAATATAAATAAGTGTGAAACAATACTAATATCCATCATTTTATTATCTCCCATTTCATTATTTGCTTATAGTTCATAAAAATGTTTACTTTCTCCTCACATTCACCATTTGGGTTCCTATTGAATATAAGTAAGCCCAAAAAATCATAATCTCTACCATTTAATTATCTTGGCCATTTCATTATCTACTTATAGTTAATAGAAAAATTTTGGCTTCACCCTCACATTCACCATTTGGGTCTTTATTGAATACAAGTAAGTGCTTAACAATCCTAATCTTCACCATTTCATTATCTTGGCCATTTCATTATTTGCTTACAATTAATAAAAAATGTATGATTTTCCCTCACATTCACCATTTGAATCCCTATTGAATACAAATAAGTGCTAAATAATCCTAACCTATGCCATTTCATTATCTCAGCCATTTCATAACAAAAATCCAAGTCTATCTAAATCTCAGTAATTTCATAACTTAAAGAAGTAAACAATGAATAAAAGGTTCATGTCAAGGTAAATAAATCACACATTTTAGATACATTAAAAAAATATATTACATGGATTAAATACCTAACAAGAAGCACCTAAAAAATGATAGTGAAAAATGGGGTCAAAGCTTCCACCACTAACACCACACCTGCAAAAATGACAGTGAAAAATGGGGTCAACGCTTCCACTACTAACACCACAGTTAACATAACAGTCAATAAATGAATATTTTTTGGCCTTCAAAAGGGAGAGAGAAAAATTTAGAAAAAATAGTGGAAAGAGAAAAAGATAAACTTTACCCTAATTTCAAATCATGCGGGAAAATTATTTTTAAAAATATTTAATTAAACATTTAAATAATTATGTACACTATTTAATAAAAATATTTAATGATTTAAATATAAATATAAATAAATAATAAACTCATATTATTTTTTAACATAAAAATATTTATAAATTTTTATTTTTTATTATAATTATTCTAATTTAAAAAGTCTATTAATTTTTGTTAATTAAATTACATGATTAAATTATGTAATAGGGAATTGACTCTTTAAATTTTAGTCCCCATATAGTACCTTTGAGATAATTTAATTTACCAATTCAAATACCTGTGAGAATGAGTCACCTTTCTTGAATTAACAAACTATTAATATTTGGAGATGAATTTGACCCCAAAATGGCAATTAAAATAAATGATGCAAAATCATACCTAGTAACTCAAAACCTAGACTTGGGAAAAGATTTTATGAGGTTATCTAAATTATAGTTATGTCAAGGCATAAGTAGTCTACACCATACCAATCTATAAACATTCAATTTTCATTCATGACAACAAGTCATGTGATATCTCAATGTAGAGTAGGGTTAAATATTTTGGCCAACATCACATTGAGTACTTCAACATTGAAACCCAATATTGGGGTTGAAACCAAGGGATTTGTAATTTTGACATAGAGATTATGCTAATGATTCAGAAATAATAGGCTCTTGCATAATAAGTGGAGTTTCATCCACATTTTTTAAAGATGTAACATAAGCAAATTATCTCATAGGGATTTGACTCCTTAATTTTTAGCCCCCACCCTGAGGAATTATACCTTTGAGATAGTTTATTTTACCAATTCAAATACCTCTAAGGGCAAGCCACCTTTCTTGAAATTACAAACTAATATTTGGAGATGAATTTGACCCCATAATGGTGATTATAATAAGTGACACAATATCATACCTAGTAACTAAAAGACCTCTTGGGAAAGGATTTTGTGTGCTTATCTAAATTATGGTTATGTGAGGGCATATTAAGAAATCTACCTCAAAACACTTACTATATATAGTATTTATATACATAGACTTTGAATCCACTTATAAATATTTGTATGTAAATGTAGATTTGTATAATTAGGGAATTTCAATCCAAAAAAATAACAATAGACTCATCATAGAAAATTACACTTTATGGGTCTCCTACCATGGGTTTTTAGATCACATCTAGGGGATCATCAAAATTAGAAAATATTCAATAATTTATTACAAGACCATAGTAAAATTAAAATTATAGAAGTTCAAATATGGAAATAGAAGTAAAATTATCATCATGGAACTTTGGAACAAATGGTAATGATTTAGAAATAATTATTAGGATCTTACATAATAAATGGAGTTTCATCCACATTTTTTGAAGAGGTAACATTATTAATTATTAGGAGAAACAAGTGGTGGTGGTATAATGGTAGGCATACACATTAGAACAGATGGTTTCTTTCAAACATATATGTCCACTTCAAATTTATATCATATTTATAAACCCAAAATTCTTTTTGGTCAATTATAATTTTTTTATCACCATTGTAACAAAATAAATTTCTCTATTACATTCACCAAGATAAAACCTGATCACCCACAATTGTGCTCCTTATTCAGTGAATACAGATGATCTTTGATCAAAACTAAGGGAGTTAAAATTTTGATGTAGAGATTATGCTAATGATTTAGAAAAAATAGGTTCTTGCATAATAAGTGTATTTTCATACACATTTTTTGAAGATGTAACATAATTAAATTGTCTAAATCTAGGGATTTGACTCCCTAATATTTAGCTCCCTTTGGAATTATACCTTTGAGATAATTTAATTCAGCAATTCAAATACTTGTGAGGGTGAGTCACCTTTCTTAAACTTACAAACTAATATTTGGAGATGAATTCAACCCCAAAATGGTAATTAAAATAAGTGACACAAAATCATACCTAGTAACTAAAAGACCTCTTGAGAAGGGATTTTGTGTGCTTATCTAAATTACACTTGATGGGTATCCTAACATGAGTTTTTAGATCACATCAAGGGGATCATCAGAATTAGAAAATGTTCAATAATATGCTACAAGACCATAGCACAATGAAAATTATAGAAGTTAAAATATGGAAATAGAAGTAAAATTATCATCATGGAACTTTAGAACCGATGGTAATGATTTAGAAATAATTATTAGGATCTTGCATAATAAGTGGAATTTCATCCACATTTTTTGAAGATGTAACATTATTAATTATTAAGAGAAACATGTGATAGTGGTATAATGGTAGGCATACACATTGGCATAGATGATTTTTTTTGAACATATATGTCCACTTCAAATTTTTATCATATTTCTAGCCCCAAAATTCTTCCTTGTTGCTTCTAAATTTTTTAAAACCATTGTAACAAAAGAAATTTATCCATTGTATTCACCAAGACAAAACCTAATCACCCATAGTTGTGCTCTTTATTCAATGAATATAGATGCCCTTTGATCAAAACCATGGGAGTTACAATTTTGATGTAGAGATTGTGCTAATGATTAATAATAGGCTTTTACATAATCAGTGGATTTTATTCCACATTTTTTGAAGATGTAACATAAATAAATTGTCAAATAGGGATTTGACTCTTTAATTTTTATTCCCCCTAGGAATTATACCTTTGAGATAATTTAATTCACCAATTCAAATACCTGTGAGGGTGAGCCACCTTTCTTGAACTTAAAAACTAATGTTTGGAGATGAATTCAACCCCAAAATGGTAATTAAAATAAGTGACACAAAATCTTATCTAGTAACTAAAATACCTCTTGGGAAATGATTTTGTGTGCTTATCTAAATTACACGTGATGGGTCTTCTACCATGTGTTTTTCGATCCTTCCAAGGGATCATCAAAATTAGAAAATGTTCAATAATCCACTACAAGACCATAGTACAATAAAAATTGCAGAAGTTCAAATATGGAAATAGATGTAAAATTATCATCATGAAACTTTGAAATTGATGGTAATGATTTAGAAATAATTATTAGGCTCTTGCATAATAAGTGGAGTTTCATCCACATTTTTTGAAGATGTAACATTATTAATTATTAGGAGAAACAAGTGGTGGTAGTATAATGGTAGGCATACACATTGGAATAGATGGTGTCTTTCGAACATATATGTCTACTTCAAATTTTTATCATATTTATAAACCAAAAAATTTTCTTGGTCTCTTCTAATTTTTTTTAACACAATTGTAACAAAATAAATTTCTCCATTACAATCACCAAGACAAAACTTGATCACCCACAACTGTACTTATCCAGTGAATACAGATGCCCCATGATTGAACTAAGGGAGTTTCAATTTTGACGTAGATATTATGCTAATGATTTAGAAAAAAATAGGCTCTTGCATAATAAGTGAAGTTTCATCCATATTTTTTGAAGATGTAACATAAGCAAATAGTCTAATAGATATTTGAATCCTTTGTATTTAGCGCCTCCTAAATTATACCTTTGAGATTATTTAATTCACCAATTCAAATACTTGTGAGGGTGAGTCACTTTTATTGAGCTTAAAAATTAATATTTGGAGATAAATTCAACCCCAAAATGGTAATTAAAATAAGTGAAACAAAATCATACCTAGTAACTAAAAGACCTCTTGTGAAAGGATTTTGTGTGTTTATCTAAATTACACTTGATGGGTCTCCTACCATGGGTTTTTAGATCACATCCAAGGGATCATCAGAATTAAAAAATGTTTAATAATCCACTACAAGACCATATTACAATGAAAATTATAGAATTTCAAATATGGGAATAGAAGTAAAATTATCATGGAACTTTGGAATCAATTGTAATGATTTAGAAATAATTATTAGGATCTTGCATAATAAATGGAGTTTCATCCACATTTTTGGAAGATGCTACATTATTAATTATTAGGAGAAACAAGTGGTGGTGGTATAATGGTAGGCATACACATTGGAATAGATGGTGTCTTTTGAACATATACGTCCACTTCAAATTTTTATCATATTTCTAAACCCAAAATTATTCTTAGTTGCTTCTAATTTTTTTAATGCCAGTGTAACAAAAGCAATTTCTCCATTACAATCACCAAGATAAAACTTGATCACTCACAACTATGATCCTTATCCAATAAATATAGATACCCCCTGATCGAAACCAAGGGAGTTCCAATTTTGACGTAGAGATTTTGCTAATGATTTACAAAAAATAGGCTCTTCAATAATAAGTGGAGTTTCATACACATTTTTTGAAAATGTAACATAAGTAAATTATCTAAATTTAGGGATTTGACACCTTAATATTTAGCCCCCCTAGAATTATACCATTGAGATAATTTAATTCACCAATTCAATTACATGTGAGGATGAGTCACCTTTCTTGAACTTACACACTATTTTTTGGAGATAAAATCACCCCCAAAATGGTAATTAAAATAAGTGACACGAAATCATACCTAGTAACTCAAAGACCTCTTAGAAAAGGATTTTATGTGCCTATCTATTTAATTATAAAATAACAACAGACTTATTGTAACAAATTACACTTGATGGGTCTCATACTATGGATTTTTGGATCACATTCAAGGGATCATTAGAATTATAAAATGTTTAATAACCCATTACAAGACCATATTACAATAAAAATTATAGAAGTTAAAATATGGAAATATAAGTAAAATTATCATTACAGAACTTTGGAACCGATGGTAATGATTTAGAAATAATTATTATGATCTTGCATAATAAGTGAAGTTTCATCCACTTTTTTTAAAGATGTAACATTATTAATTATTAGGAGAAACAAGTGGTGGTGGTATAATTGTACGAATACGCATTGGATTAGATGGTGTCTTTTGAATATATATATCCACTTCAAATTTTTATCATATTTATAAACCCAAAATTCTTCTCGATCGCTTTTAAATTTTTTAACACCATTGTAATAAAAACAATTTCTCAATTTCATTCACCAAGACAAAACTTGATCACCAACAACTATGCTCATTATTTAGTGAATACAGATGCCCCCTGATCGAAACTAAGGGAGTTTCATTTTTGAAGTAGATATTGTGCTAATGATTTAGAAAAAATAGGCTCTTGCATAATAAGTAGAGTTTCATCCACATTTTTTGAAGATGTAACATAAGTAAATTGTCTAAATTTAGTAATTTGAATCCTTAATATTTAGTCCCCCTAGAATTATACCTTTGAGATAATTTAATTCACCAACTCAAACACCTATGGGGGTGAGTCACCTTTCTTGAACTTAAAAACTAATTTTTGGAGATGAATTCAACCCCAAAATGGTAATTAAAATAGGTGACACAAAATCATACCTAATAACTCAAAGACCTCTTGGGAAAGGATTTTGTGTGCTTAGCTATTTAGTTATAAAATATCAATAGACTTGTCTTAACAAATTACATTTTATGGGTCTCATACCATGGGTTTTTGGATCACATCCAAGCGATCATTAAACATAGAAAATTTTCAATAACCCATTACAAGACCATAGTACAATGAAAATTATAGAAGTTCAAATATGGAAATATAAATAAAATTATCATCATGAAACTTTGGAATTGACGGTAATGATTTAGAAATAATTATTAGGCTCTTTCATAATAATGGAGTTTCATCCACATTTTTTAAAGATGTAACATTATTAATTATTAGGAGAAATAAGTGGTGGTAGTATAATGGTAGGAATACACATTGGAATAGATGTTGTCTTTCAAACATATATGTTCACTTCAAATTTTATCATATTTATAAACCCAAAATTCTTCTTAGTCACTTCTAAATTTTTTAATGCCATTATAACAAAAACATTTTATCCATTGCATTCACAAAAACAAAACTTGATCACCAACAACTGTGATTATTATTCAGTGAATATAGATGCCCCCTGATCAAAACCAAAGGAGTTCCAGTTTTGACATAGAGATTGTGCTAATGATTTAGAAATAATATGATCTTACATAATAATTGGAGTTTTATCCAAACTTTTTGAAGATGTAACATAAGCAAAATGTCTAATAGGGATTTAACTCCTTAATTTTTAGCCCCCATAGGAATTATACATTTGAGATAATTTAATTCACCAATTCAAATACCTATGAGGGCAAGTCACCTTTTTTAAACTTACAAACTAATTTTTGGACACAAATTCAACCCCAAAATGGTAATTAAAACAAGTGACACAAAATCATACATATTAATAAAAGACCTCTTAGTAAAGGATTTTGTGTGCTTATCTAAATAAATTTGGTTATGTGAGGGCATATTAAGCAGTATACCTTATAACACTTACTATATATATTATTTTTATATATTTAAACATTGAATCCATTTATATATTGTATCTAAATGTAGATTTGTATAATTTAAGGAATTTCATTCAAATAAAATAACACCAAACTCATTGCAACAAATTACACTTGATGGGTCTCCTGCCATGGATTTTTTATCACATCAAGAGGATCATCAGAATTAGAAAATGTTAAATAATTTGCTACAAAACCATAGTAAAATGAAAATTTTAGAAGTTCCAATATGGAAATAGAATTAAAATTATCATCATATAACTTTGGAATCGATGGTAATGATTTAGAAATAATTATTAGGCTCTTTTGAATGTGTAATAAGTGGAGTTTCATCCACATTTTTTTGAAGATGTAACATTATTAATTATTAGGAGAAACAAGTGGAGGTGGTATAATAGTATGCATCAACATATAATAAATGGTTTATTTCAAACATATATGTCCACTTCAAATTTTTATCATATTTGTAAACCCATAATTATTTTTGGTCACTTCTGATTTTTTTAGTGCCATTGTAATAAAAACAATTTTTCCATTACATTCACTAAGATAAAACCTGATCAAAATTAAGGGAGTGACAATTTTTATGTAGTGATTATGCTAACAGGCTATCTATTTACATGAAGAATGAAATCCATCATAGACTAAAGCATTGCATAGTGATTCAGATATTGATAAATTTACACCGACAGTTATTTTTAAGATGAACTTAGTTTGACATCAATGCCATGGGTTTGGAGTAACTAGTAGGTTTAATTATTGATTTATAATCTTTCACTTCACATAACCTCTCTTATTCCCCACACACAAAAATTATATTAGCTATTAAATAAATATAATTGACATATTATAGTATAATAATATCATAATATTTTTATATATTAAAATAATTGATTATATATATTTTTAGATAATTATGGGGTTTGCATAGGGCCTCCAACACATAAATAAAGAGTTTTACAAATCACAATAAAAATATAAACCACTACCAAAGAAAAAAATGAACATAGAACCCTAGATGAACGCATGCACTCTACAAAAGACCCCAAAAATAGAAAACAAGCTAGAATGGATAACTTAAAAACTAGATAATACCAAAAAATGAAAACAACTATCTTTAGATATTAAGACCTACCAAGACCTCATCATCCATATCAGTTAGGAACATAATTTACCAAAATTCACCAATATGTTCCTCCTCCATAACAACTTCTTCAAAGATAGGTTCCAACATCTCTTTTCCCCTAGATGAAGATGACACTGAGTGAGTGATGCCCTCCAGTGCATTAGGGCCCATTTCTTCCACAAATGCAGTGTTATACGATCATGATACCACCTCCTTGACTCTGAGTACCCATCTTACCAATTTTTTGAGTGCATATACTCATTTATGATCATGCTAGTACTCTCATAGCTAGACCAGTTTTAAAATTTTGATTTTTAGCTATGCCATAAATGGTAAAGAATGAATTTCTCAATTTTCATATCTAGTAGGATCACCTTCTTTTGCAAATCCTCCACAAAACTTAAGAGGATCATAAATATTGACTCAATATCCCGAAACGCAGAAGCCAAAATAACTCCCAATCGATCCTGCCCAAAGAATGATAGATTTGGTAGGGGAGTTAAATCATGTAAAAGAATTTTCTTTACTAAACCAACACAAAACTATAGATGAACAAATAAAACCACTACTTTCACCACAAATTTAGCATCAGATACCAAAAACATTATATTTGAGGCAAAAACTATCACCAATTTAGAATTTACCCTACTTTTCACTCCCTTTACCATAAAATCTTGCCCTAGGATGTCCATGATTACATCATGCATTTATTTTGTAGGAATCCAAAATATATTACTAAGGTGAACATGATATATTTATCCATCAAATTCCATTTCTTTGACATCACTTACTCCATAAATGCATGTAGTTTCTAATTCTATCTTTCTCACACTCTCTATGTTGCACCTAGCCAAACACAACACATCACACTACAATTAATAATTCAAAAACATAGGAATTGAATACCAAGGTGGTAGTAAACTTAAAGAGGTGTGATGGAAGCCTCTAGGATCCCTCATGATACTAGATGCCATCAATCCGACCAATAATACCCTTCATACTTCATTAATGTCAATCCACCATATGAATCCCTTCATATATTTTAATATTAATCAATATTATTATATCATATAATATATATGTTAATATAGATTATAAATAAATATTATATGGGCAACAAATCTAATGAAAATCATGTGCATAGTAGATTATGTTGAAGATCAAATCTATCAAAGATTAATAAGAAATGGACATTAAATTAAAATAATCACATATATATGAAGGTTAAATCACGTATTCATGAAGGTTAAATCACATATCCATGCATCATTATAAATTGTATATTTAGTGAAGTGATTTGAAAATCATCATTTATAGGGCCAAATCACATCAATGTAGTAAAATCAAGAATGATAAAAACTTCATTTATCAAGATTATAGAAATTATAATATATCTATATATTATTGTTAATCTTACAAAAAAATATTAGTTTTTAAATAAAATTAATTGAAATTTTATGCAATATAATGCCATGTAACATCATAAAATGGGTAAATGTGATCACATGCATGGATTTAAAACTATGTGGCACTTCACCATGTGTGCAGTAGATGAGGTAGATTACTTCAAAGAGAAAATCTATCAAACATTATTATATTTGGGAGGAATTAAATTAAAATTTTAAATCACTTATCATTATTGAATTTTTCACAAGCATTAAATTTGATGTTGTAGATGACACTTGGAATTTGAGATAGTTGGCAGTAAAGCTTGCAAATTATTAATTTTTAGTAGCCCTTCAAAATTTATTATAAAATTTTTGTGAACTATTAGATTACATACAAATTATTCAAAGGAATTGAGTTTGTTCTACTTTTATATAAAATGACCATCAAATTTTATTTAATGATCAATTATTTTGACCTCTAATTTAAATTAGTGATACACAATTCTTCTATTCAAAAGATTGAAATTAAGATAAAGCACAAATGAATATCTATCCCAGTGAGTTTGTCTCTCCACTCTAATCCTTTGGTTTATTTCTTAAAATTATAATACAAAAATGATAATTTGCTCACTAACTTCAATTTTGAAATTTTATTGTGAGATATGTTTATTGGTGTTTCTAACTACAGGTGCCACAAAGTGAGCTAGAGATGTGTTCATCAGTTCCCATGGAAAAGATTGTTTGGTGATTTTTGAATTGTGTTTACCATGACCTTTTTCATGGTTTTTTTTAACTCATAGTTACTAATATTAATGTATTTGATGCACCTATTTATAAAATTAATAATCTAAACAAATGATAACCAACCATTTTTATATACTAGGAGTAGTGAAAGTTAGCATTTTTCATTTTACAACCTTAGTAGGTGCACCTCAAAAATGTGATTAGATTCTTTGTATGTGCCCTTATGGCCTTCTATATTATGTTATCCATATATGATGATGTGATTTTCTATGTTATTTAGAGTGGAAAATTATCTTTGTCTGCTAAATTTTCTTTTCTTCTACTTCTATAATTTTTGTCTTTGCTCGCATAATAGACTATAGTTCATGCTTTATGCTCCTTTATAGTATATGATGCTTGAGGATCTAATATATTTTAAAAAATAAAAAATATTTTTATTAGATAGGTTGGGTTCATTTCTAATTATAATGGTGTTTCTAATTGGATTTGATGTAAACCAATTATGGTGCTCTATACTCTAACAATACATTGGAATAGATGGTGTCTTTGGAACATATATGTCCACTTTAGTTTTTATGTAGAGATTACATGCTAAGATTCTATTTCTTTACACGTAGATTGCAAGTCATCATAGAATAAATCATCTCATGGTGATTCAGATCTCGATCAGTCTGCACCCACAATTATCTTTAAAGATGAACTTAATTAATATTTTGGCATTGTCAAGGGTTTGGAATTACTTAGTTTAAATATCAATTATAAATATACCCCTCTCACCAATACATGTATAAATACATTATATGTCACAATATATGTGTGCGCATGTGTGAAGAGCTGTGCACATGTACAAGGGTGTGCACGTAGTGAAGTGAAATAAATTTTATAAATCCATGTATGTCTCTACCTTTTTTATCCCCTCTTGTGCACATGAGAAAAATAAACCAAGAAAAACTTTTCACATTTCTTGATTAATTTTAAATCATAAAAATTGATTTGGTTTTATTGAAATCTATTTGGTCTGTTAGCAGCTTAGGGCTAGCTTAGGCAATAATGAAGCCTGTTGGGATGATGAGTACACTTGGACCTAAGGTGCCTTTGAGTACAATCTGAGATGGATTTTTGAAGCATATGTATAGGGTATGAATGTGTGTGTATATATTTAATTGAGTAATAATATATATAAATTATATATTTTATGTTAACTATACTAGAGGATAGGTCCTAATAGCTATGCATGTTCCAATTACCAAACAGGGCTTTTGTTAAATGTGCTCCATAGATGGATCATATTAGTGTGTACAACTATTAAAGTGCACCAAAATTTAAACATGTAGTATCTATTACTTGTTCAACATTTATTCTATAAATTAAAAGTAACCAATCACATCTTGACAAGTAAGACTCATGTATTGATACTTTTATGCATAGCTATTGGTACTACAAAAGGTTAAGTTTTGGTCATAAGTTTAAAAAATGCATTTTATGACCTCTCATGATAAAATAGGTTATATTGTAAAATGTATAATGTGTTAAACCTTGAAACCTTAGATATAAGTAGTTAAGATGACATATTAAATTTTTCAAAATCTAATGTGATATTATTGAAAATTAATTTGATGTCCAAATTTAGGGAGCACGGTTACTGGGACCTTTCTCCTATACTAAAATATATAATATGTAATTATAATTTGATTTATAAACCATATTAACATAGATATTATATTATAATAATAATAATAATAATAATAATAATAATAATAATAATGATAATAATAATAATAATAATAAAAATATATATATTATATAATATATAATATTGTAATATTATTTTAAATTATATAATATATATTTTAACTGAATATTTTAAATAAATATTATCTAGTTTAATATAATATATATAAATATCATTTTAATATATTAAATATATCACTCACCTTTAATTCAACTTGAATACTCAAGGTGCATTTGCATTCAAAAATAGGTGGGAGTTCCCAACAAATTTGAAAGTCAAATTTACATTTAAAAATAGGGTCTATATAATTTTCACACATTTTTAAGAGGAACAAAACATGTCAAACATGTTTGACTAGATATATTCCTATTCCTACATATTCTTAGATTTTTCTAAATATACAATATAGAGCATTGGTAGATTGAAACAAAGCAAGTTGTAGAGTGTCTGAAGTGTTGACAATATTTGTTACTGTCATTTCTACAAATCCTTATTTTAAGGTATTTAATCTTAATAGTTTTTAATATATATTTTTACTCTATCTAAAATGTGCAAAAATCCTTATTTTTAGGTATTTAATCATAATAGTGTTTAATATATATTTTTACTCTATCTAAAATGTGTGATTTATTTATATTTACTTGGCCCTTTTATTCATTATTTATCACCTTAATATGTTATTAAATTTTTAAGATTCAGATAGTCTACTTGGATTATTGTAATATTTTTTGCCTTACTAGAGCACACCTAGTTGTGATGTCAGCAAGCCTTCTGTTGAAAGAGTGTGCACATGTCTATTGTTTGGGAAAATAGGGTTTTAAAAATATAACACTAAAAAAATACAATAAATATTATTCCAAATACTCTACCTATATATAATTTAATCAATTTTTAATAAAAAATAGTACAATTTTTAAGAATGTGTGTTGAGCTCTGGGAGGCCCTGGATTGACCTAGGTAGCATTGAGCCCTGCTGCAAAGCCCATTTGTCGAAGGATTCAAGTGGGTGTATAATTAAAAAATGGGTAGACTCTGCTAGTTGTAATTCAATATGGGTAGACTCCTTGTTTGGTTTAAATTTTATGGAAAATAGTTGCACAATAATTACTTTGCACCTTTTTTGATCATCTTCATCATCTGGTCAAAACTAACTAATTGTGTATATTTAGCCAATAACCCATATAGATCAAATATCCTTCCTTAGAAATGAATGAGCATGAATAGTTACTCAAAATTCTTCTCAATTATGCATAAAGTGGTGAGCCATTATAATCCAAAAAATATTTTAGTCCCATCCATGATAATATAAAACATAAGATAATATAATAGGTAGTCTCCCATAGCTTTATGTCATGGCATTTACTAAAATAATTGACTATACCCCACCTATAATTAGGATTTGAAATAATGGATCTATGTAAATGAAAAAGTCTAATTGAGTAGCCAACTTACTATTGATAAATTTGTGTGCACTCCCAGAGTAAATAAATATAGTGAACTTCTATTTCTTGAGGAAACCAACCACCTTAATAGTTAGAGGATTAGTAATACCTAAAAGTGCATGACAAGAAATAGTAGGTTGAGAATATTCATATTCATCCTCATGTCCTTCCAGACTATTGATGTGTGTCTCTGTCAAGGATGTAATGTGAAAAATAGAATAACATTTCTCAAATTATAGGGACAATAGGAATATGGTAGTGACACCTTTGGGCTTCACTCAGTTTTGTTGGAGAGATTATGTGGTTATAACTTACCACCTTATAGTCTGGAAGTAGACCCTAGTGTAGGGACAACATGAATATGGTAGTGACACAATCTACTTGAATTTGTTATGATGTAAATTGCTTTGTATTTTACAATATAAGCCCAAAATCTTAAAAAAACAAATGAATGTACATAATGAGCATTAATATAAAGTGTTTCATGTTAAAAAAATTCAAAAGGAGGGAGTAAGGTAAGGCAAAAAAATTTCCCTTACAACAAGAAAGACTAGTAGATCTTCTTTGATTTTTGTTAGCAACCTAGATAGTACCTAGATAACAATAAAGACCAAGAGAACACTATGGATAAAATCTCAAATTCTTTATCTCTTTGTATTAATTCTGGTAATAACTATATTTTGATTACAAATGAGGGGGAAACTGTTAGATTTTAGAATTCTAGGAATTTAGAGCATGACAAGGAGGTTGTGGTAACTTAATATCATCTATGGTGAAGTAACGATAGAGATATGCATTGGTGATTCAAAAATTTATAATAAGTGATGGTTGAGAGCCATCTCGTCTATTATTTGTGAATTTTAGAGAATCTATGTTAATACTTAGTGAATTATGACCCAATCTTAAGCTACAAATTAATCTAAGTGGATGTTTATAATGAAGTTTAAACTATAGTGATTTGGTGTAAAAAAGGAGAAAAGGTAAGGGTAAGGTAGAAAAGAAAGTGAGTGATTACCGATTTTAATACTAAATATCATGATAAAACATCAATTACAATTGAGTATGCATTTGAACCAATATATAATTAAAAAGAGCCTAAGCTTAGATTTTACTATATATTAGGCAAACTTGAAAGGATAATGTAAAGAATCATAAGTAAGAACCAGGTCTACTTTTAAAGATTTACTATTATCATAAAATATCATTAGCATATCTGAGTAAAGAGAAAAATGAAATGAATAAAAACATAAGATATTCCAACTAATCTAGCATATGCACAAATTATAAACCTTATGATTAGATAATGCAGCCCAAAATTCAAATAAACCATTCAAATTAAAGACATAAAACTAACAATTGAGAGAAAAGTTATTTAGCAATTGACATATCAAATGTGGACAATCTTTGTAAAATTACTTGATTATATTAATTTATTCAAGCATACAAAATGTTATCAAAATTATATCTCTTTTAAAAATGGTAATACATGCCTTTATAGAAAGGTCAGGAAGCATACCGATCAATTACAATGTACAAGTGTATAAAAGATGAGGATAGTTGTCCATACAAGTTCTAGAACACACTTGTTCTTCACATTTAGACTGACCTAGGGTCAATATGCTAACAAACTAGAATATGCCCTAAAATAGAATATTCATATTGTATATATTACAATGTTCTTTACAAAAAGGAATATTAGCCACTAGGTGGGCCCATTGCTAAAGAATCCACTTATTGATTTTATCGTAGTTCCATTGCCTTCTAGTGCTTGTCTTTAATGAGCTTTATGTCCATAATTAGATTCATTATGAAAATGTCTTTCTAATCTACCAATTCATCTATGTCTCAGTCATGTCTGGCCATGACCTCTTTTATGCTCCTTGCCTCTGTTATTTTTTCTTCTACTATGAAACTCATGTTCAAAATTATTTTGTTGTCTCTTCTAAACTGGCCCTGGCTTTTGATCCTAATTGATTACATGACCAAAGTGACCTTATGATTGAATTTAGCATCATCAATGAGTCCAATTTTAGTGGTCTTGGTAGGATTTAACAACATTAATCCTAGGATCTACTCAATTCTGAGGATCAATTCTTTATCATCCACCAAAAGCCTATTCAAATTCTTTGTCCAAGTACCTAGACCTAGGATGTTGTCTACTATTGTTTTCAATAAACTATTCAATTGTGCTAGGCTGATAGTTTTGAACTTAGGAATTCTATTCCTAATAGTAATGTCAATGAGATCCCTAACTTGGGTCTCTACCTTTTTCCACTCAGTTATTAATTCCTTTGATACTTTACCCTATTGGCTTAGGGCATCCTACCATAACTTTATTTAATTCAAAGAATTGAAAATATCAAATAATGAGTCCTCAAACATGTCCATTATGGAGTCAAGGACTGACAAAATGGCATGGATTTCTAGATTTTCCTTTTCTCTCTTCATGTTTATAATCCTCTATTTCATGCCTTGGACCCCAGCCTTTGCTTGAGATAATTGAGCCTCAATCAAGATCTCAACATCTTACTTATGTATGGTAGCTTCTCCAAGTTTCTATCCTCCCATAGGGGTTAATCCTATAAAGGGATCTAGCATTTGGAAGGTAAATTACTCAATTCCCACCATTTCTATCTTGGTGGTGGCCTTCTCTAATCCAGCTAAATCTAGATTAAATTACATGGTGGTAGATGATCCTATAAAGTTAAGAGGATCTAAGACCTCTACACCTATGCTTCTTAATGCTCCTAGAGCATCCATCTTCTTCTTCTTTTTTGTCCTTGAGTGACCATAATCCTCCTTCTTCCTATTATTTTACCATATCCCTAATCCATAGCTTGATGTTATCATGTACTTCAATATCAGAAACTCTTGTCATGGCCCATGAGTGGGATAAATATGGAATCTTTTGTAATTTCCCATAAATAAACTAGTTATGAATGACTATCCCATAAATGGGGAATTCATCACTGAACAAATTTATCTCACGTTTGGGGTGAGAGATGGTCAATCTTGGTTTCTTCTTTTTGTCTAATAAGAACTAATGTTAGCTCTACTTTCCTCTTCTCTTGGGATGCCATAGGGACCATACCTAGAGTAAGATATTTTCCTTTATCTTTCTCAAGCTCCTCTTCTTGGACTTGGGCCTCTTCAAGTTGTTCCTCTTCCCTATTAATGTCATATGCCTCTATAAGTTCCTTGACATCATCCTCAAGAGTCTCTTACAGATCAAAGGCAATCATATCTATGTACTTAACTAGGGAAGGTGGCCTTTGGGGTAGTGTTAAAGACGAGGGACCCTCTCTAGGCCTCTCTTCTATTTTCCTTTCTCCCAATTTCTTTTTATTATAGCCTTGGTCACCTTGTTCTTGCATTAACCTGCTCTTAAAGTTATGGCTACTCTTCTTGGGGATCTTCTTGGGCTATCCTAGATGGTCTAGGTAATAAGTGATATTGGAGAGGATGCATCTACCATGCCTCTCTTGATGGCTTGTCATATTTTGTCAATCTATGCTCAAGTTTGATGTTGTGTCCTTTGATTCTAGCTAACACCTCCTCATAGTTCTCAGCCTCAATGTAAATGGTGTCTTTAACATTGATCTAATGCATGTACTCAAGTTTGGGGAGCTTCTTCTCCTTTAAATAACTAGTTACTATGTTCTTAAGATCCCACATCTTGAGTTCATCAAGATGAAACTAAAATGAATCCTTGTGGTTGGCCATGGTATTAACCTATTTTCAATCCTAAAGTTTAGTCCTTCCAATAATTAGAGGGAAGGGATGGAGAAGACCCTTCATCTTTTCTTTGTAAATTACATCAATACCATGGATGTGCTGGGAGGCATTTTCTTACTCAGCCATCTTTTTAGGAACACATACTAGTAATCTATAATGATGGGACATGATCCCCTCAATCTTGATGACTATGCAGTTTTAGGGTAGTACCAGATGTCACCCATCATTTCCATATACTTATTGATTAGTGGATGGACCATAGGAAAGTGAACACCTATGATGCCTTCCACTATGGTAGGCTATACATAGTCATAAATAAATTGCATATAGTTCCTATATTTAAATATATGCAATATGGAATAATGGTTGGAGATGGTAGTTTTTCCCTTAGGATGCAATTTCCTAATCTTTAAGAAGTTGATAGAGACAAGTAGGGAATTCAAAGGTATGAAATCATATAAAATTTCTTAGATGTCTTCTTTTTTATGACAGTGAGCTATTTGGTCAAGAAAACATTGATCAAATCTCTAGCTGGAGGGGTGAGCTTTTCTTCCACCATGAAATTCATAAAAAGAACCTAGATTTTATTCACATAGGTGGTTAATGGGGCTCCAAAGGCTCGATTCAATAGGGGCATTATTACCCTAATGCCCTCCTTAAATTAGACTATCGGTATCTTTCCCTTAAAGACTCTAAAGATATGGGGTCCTTGGTGTACCCAACATCTAAGGACAGAGTCTAGGTCATGTTTAGAGGTCCACTCTTTGATTTTGGAAAAATATACATGGGGAATTAGGAACTTATAATATTTATCAAAATCCACTAGAGAAATATATGATACTTTGTTAGCCCTTCTCATATGATCCATTCATTATCAATTCTATAATCAACAAAGATAGGGGCAAAGATATCTATGTAATACAATACCTCAAGTTTTGCTACAATGTAGTGGACTTTGGCCATCTAAATAGTGAGTAGGTCACAGTGCCTCCAACTCACTATGGTAATTATCTGCTCCTATTTTGTAATGGGATTCAACTCCTCCACCATGAAGAAGAGTTTAGACTAGTTCCTAATGCTCAAGGAACTTAGGGCCACAACATCCAATTTAGTGTCATTGAAGATTCCATCTTCATTATCTATTTACAAGTAGAGTTTTATCTCCTCTTTTAGTTATTACTTATGATCTGTCATAGTTTTTATTTTTATAAATTGTTCATACTAGTTTATAAATTGGTCTTTGTGAAAGATATTTTGTGCTAAAAAACCAAGCTCTCTTTGGATCAAATAATGACCAAATTAATTCAATTTGGTCAATTTTATGTAGGTTTTAGGGTTATAGAGCTTTAATGCTAGAATATATCTAGGCTCTTGCTTATACATGCCTTGGATTTGATTTGGACCTTTACCTTTATAATTTTGCATTTTCAAGCCCATAAAATGTTTTATTTTTTCCTTTTTTTACTTGCATGGCACCTATGTGGCATTGGTCTAGACCTTTTGAAACATATTTCATAAATGCCTTTGAGTAATAGCCATCAATATTCAATATACCTTCTTTTATTTCACACCTTCAGATCAAAATCCTAGATTAGTGTGAGTTGTTGATTGTAATTTAGGTCTTTGCTTAAGATTGGCTCTTTTTGTTCCAAGCACTGTGGTTTTGACACTTATAATTTTTAAATTCCTTCCTATGATCTATATCTTGCATCAGTCATCTATTAAAAATTTATGGGTACCTTCACATCATTGGATCATCCTTCAGTGATAAAGCACAAATCATTAGATCATTTGCTAGTTTCACTTTGAATGGGATTTTTCCATGCATCAATCCTGTGAGGTCTCAAGGATTCCTCAAAAATTATTTAGGGGCTTAGTGTCATTAGATCATCCTTTGATTATGAAGCATGTGATATTGACTTGTAGAGATACTTGAAATTTAAGTTAGTATCTTCATGACCAAATGGTCATGTGAATGTCAATTTTAAGCTCATTAAATCTTCATGACTTAATGTGAGGGTGTCACTTGGCACTTACATGGGGCTTCTGAGGGTCTTAGAATTAATTCACTCTATTATATCAAAGTCCATGATGAAATGAGGGCCATAGAATCATGATTCAAGAGCTTGTTCATGATTGGTTATTTTTGTTAGGTGAGCCTCTTTGCTTTTAATTATCTAATGTAAAGGTGCCACTTTTTGATTATTTGAGCCTTCCATAGTCCTTTTATTTTTAAACTATACCTCACTCTATCTGATCAGGTATTTTTCATGAAATGAGAACCATTGGATGAAAGCTAAGGATGTAGCTTTATTAGGGCCTTCGTGCCATTAGATCATCCTATGATGATGAAGTATAAATCATTGGATCCTTCAAGATGCACACTATTTTTATCCTTTTAGGTATATCCTAATAGATAACTTGAAATAAAATTCCAAATCATGTGCATGTTCAAGGTATCTCCTAAGAGATATCTCAAAAGAAAATTTTAATAGTGTGCATCAGGGTTCTTTTAAAATAAAAGGTTGTCATGGTTATGTGAAATAATTTACAAGGACATTTTCAATTAAAATGGAAGGTATGACGAGGTAATTTTAGGTATCTCTTAAAATAGATACCTTTAAATACAATTCTAATCATGTGTATGTTCAAGGTATCTCCTTGGAGATACCTCCAAATAAAATTCTAATTGTTTGCATCACAGTTCTTGTCAAATAAAAAGATGTCCTAGTTATATCAAATCCATTGCAAGGACCTTTTAAATTAACATGGAAGGTATTCCAATGCCCTTCAAGGTATCTCTTAAGATATATCTTGAAATAAAATTCCAATCATGTGCATGTTCAAGGCACTTCCTAAGAGATATCTAGAAAGAAATTTCTAATAGTGTGCATCAGGGTTCTTACCAAATAAAAAGTTGTAATGGTTATTTAAAATCCTTTTCAAAGACCTTTGAAATCAACATTTATTTTATTATAAGTTCATTTTAGGTATCTCTTAGAAAATTCCAATCATGTGCATGTTCAAGGTATTTCCTAGGAGATACCTCGTGTGCATCAGGGTTCTTACCAAATAATAAGGTGCCACAATTATATCAAATACTTTGTAAGGAAATTTGAAATAAGAATATAAGGTATTATAAGGCCCTTATAGGTATCTCTTAGGAGAAACCTTGAAATAAAATTCCAAATTGTGTGCATGTTTAGGGTATCTCCTAAGAGGTATTTAGAAAGAAAATTCCAATAGTGTGCATCAAGGTTCTTACCAAATAAAAAGTTACCATGGTTATATCAAATCATTTGAAAGGATATTTTAAAGAAACATGGAAGGTATTCCAAGGCAATTCATGGTATCTCCTAGGAGAGATACCTTGAAAAAAAATTCAATTATGTGCATCTTCAAGGTATCTCCAAGGAGATACCTTGAAAGAAAATTCCAATCATGTGCATTAGGGTTATTTCCATAAAAAAGGTTTCATGGTAATATAAAATACCTTACAAAGACCTTTGTAATCAATATAGAAGGTATACGAAGGACCTTTGAGGTATTTCCTTAGATATACCTTTGAAAAAACCTAATCATGTCCATTGAACCTATTACAGAAACACAAGAAAAAATTCATAGCAACATTAGAAGAGGTAAACCATGATCATTTGAAAACATGTCCATTAATCCAAATGAGAGTTTGGAACAATGTAAAAAAAATATGTGTGGATATGCTCATGATCATGTGATGATGGAAAAATTTATCCTCCATCTCACTAGGATATTTTATAGTTATCTATATGGAGGAATATGTCGCAAGGGACAAAACAAAACCTTTGTCCTCTTGTATAATAAACAAAAATGTTCCTTTTGTATCCTCATTTTTACATAGAAACTAACTAAAAGGGACATTCCCCTAACTGGCCAAGTATAATGGCTTCCTAATGGGAAATGAGAAGAAAGAGTAAGTGAGGGAAGGGAAAAAAGAAGTGGTGCCAGTTCAAAATAAAATAAAATGTTTGATTATACTCTAGAGTCAATCTAGATGTTGAAATATTTCATCAATTTATTTTTGTACCTAGTATATCCTTCCAACATGAGAGAAAGATTCCCTTGGTCTGGGCCTACTTGGTATTTGAATTTTAATCTATACTCTTCAATATAGGTACAAAACTTTTGATTCATGGTCTCCTTTCATCCAATGAGTTCTTTAAGATGGTCACAAGAATTCTCAAGTGATACCAAATATTTTATTTTATCAACATCAAAATACTCTTTTGGTGAATCGATGAGGTTTCTTAGAATGATTCTTATCATCTCTTCCTTTAAGTCACTTGCACCATAAATCTTTACTATCTTCCTTAATGCAACATCTCTCTATTTTTTTATAGTCTTGAGGGACTACTCTTTTCCTTTTAAATTTAAGATTCCATTTTTGAGCATCATCAAATGATGCTTGATTTCTAGTTGACACTCCTTAGGATTTCTATGATCATTGGGAGCAATGATCCTTTATGCAGTCAAAGTATCTGTGCCCATATTTCAAACCTCATCCATTTTATGCTAGACCTCCTCCCATGTCTTGAAATCTATCTCATAAAAAAGCATTTGAAAATCACACTCCCTCTTATTATCCACTATGTTGTTTAAACATTTCAATACCGAGTGGATTATTTCTTCTTTCCTAGTGTGTATATCTTCTTGCCATTTTTATGTTTCTCTTCCTCTAGAATTTAAATCATCAATTCAGTAAAAATAAAATGACTCTATTGAGAAGAGAGGACACTTTGGAGTAATAATGGTAGTTAGAGTTACTACCTTAGGCTCACTCAGTATCTTTTGAAAGTACTAGATCATAGCCTAATTATATGCCTTCAACTCTTCCATGGTGGCTTTGTCTTTATCCATCCTAGGAGCCACCATGTTTTCCAAAACATGTGAGTTATGATTCAACAAATTCCTTGATTGCTCCCCTAGAATGTAGCTATAAATAGTGTAACTCTTAAAGGGAGCATCTTTCTTTAAAGTATATGGTGGAAGAATGGCTACCTCCACATTCATTTCTCATATGGTAGTTAATGTGGTATTGGAATGTGTCTTGGCCTTATTGAGTGGTTTGGCCTTATATGCTTGAGTGATCTTCACTACGCCAATCTCTCCAATTTTTATCAAATGTCCTTATTTTGCTTGATCTATTCTTTGATCTAAAGAAGGGGTTTGGTCTAAAATACCATTGATGTACTAGACATAGATGCAAACCTCAAGATAGTAGATGGTGGTGTCATTAGAGTAATTGATGTATGAAGTGCCACAAGAATGGGCTCTGGACTTAACATGAACTATTCAACTTATTCATCACTTTCCAACTCCTCACCACCCTTGTTTGCTCTAGGTTCCCATTTCAGGTTTGGATTTATTTGCTCCAAAACCTCAAAATATGAACCAAATTGGTGAGCCTCCTTTAAAAAAATTTGAATGGATCTTTCTTATCTTACTGACTAACTAGAAGGTTTTGCACCCACTTCACCTACTTTATTTTTTTGAGCCTCATGTATAGAGGAGGCTATGGTGACCTCCTTTTTTCCCTCAAGTAAATCTTCACCAATCACATCCTTTGGACCTTTATTGTGGGTTGGATCATGGACCTTGATGTAAGGAAGGAGACCTTGAGTTAATTAAATTAAAGAAACATTACCTGAATAAATCTCATCAACACCTTTACTAGATTAGTCTAATTCCTTATTTATTTTTTCCTAGGTGGGGGTACCCATTTGTAGGTTTTCTCCCTCACCTTCCTCTGTATTCACCTTTTCCTTTGGTGTTAAACTTGAAATATTTAGAGGGGAAGGGAAAACTTATGATGCCTTTGGAGCTATCTATAGTCCTTATTGTGTAACCACCTCTTCAAGATCAATGGTGACTTGATTATCCATCTTTGGCTACAAGTTATCCTTCTCATCAAATTTAATCATTTCTTCAACTTCACCCTAATTATCTTGTCTTGATGGATGGGTGATGGCATTATCAACACACACACACACACACACACACACACACACACACACACAAACACACACACACACACACACACACACACACACACACACACACACACACACACACACACACACACACACACACACACACACACACACACACACACACACACACACACACACACACACACACACACACACACACACACACACACACACACACACACACACACACACACATAATGAGATCATTTCCTTTTATTGAGGGGCTTCAACTTGAGTGGCCACCTCAACTCCAACATTCACAACATCTTCCAAAAAGAAGGGATTAATTAAAGCCATAACTTCTTCCTTATCAACCTTAATTTATACTCCTGAAAGACCCTCTTCTACAAATAAAGTAATCATTGGGACCTTCATTGTGGTTTGGGGTCTTTCCCTCAAAGTTCTTTGCCCAGTTCTTATTTGTGTAGGAGTGAATGCTCACTACTCATTCATAACCTCTACAATGGTCCTTTCTTCATTTGAGTCTTCTTCATCACTCATATCTATTAATATTTGATCATATGAGGATTGATCTTCTTTCTTCTTCATGGGGAGTTCCTTAGAAGCCATGTCTTTGAACACAACCTCCTTCCTCTTCTTAGGAATCTCAACTAGAGGCTGTCAAGCCATTTTGAATCTTTTTTGCTTGGGTTTCTCTTCCTCTTCCTCTTCCTCACCTCCTCTATTCCTTAAACAAATCTTTGGGGGAGGGGACAACAATTGGATATTGTGCTAGTGGATTAGGTGGGATAATAGTTATATTAACAATTGGGATGGTTGCTAGAATGGATGGTATAGTTTGGGCTCATTTTGATGTGATGGATATTGGGATGGAACTATAAAATGTAACCTCCTTAGTAGTAATTTTTTCCCAATTTTCATCCAAATTTGTTAAACTTGAGAAGGACAATCCTAACTTATACTATGATGTTGTTATGAATTCCACATTAACTAGCTTGATGAAGTCAACATCACCAAACTTATTCTTCCCTTTGCATTTTACCACTGGTGGTGGAGCCAAGGGAGCACTAGGGTATTCTAGGAGGAAACCCTTTAAGTCCCATAGTTGTCTAAGTTCTCAAAGGGTAGGGGTGTCATAAATACTAAGATCAACTCCATGTCCCTTCAACCACCTGAAGGTTCTTCTCATGAATGCGATGGCTTTTCATAGAATGGAATCATTTTCCTCATTAGTGAACTCCACCTATGACATGGTTAGGGCTTAAATATTAGACTGATTATATACTATAGATAGTGTCCTCTTATCATTTTCCATGTCTTTAGGGATGGGAGTGATATTGTAAATCCCAACTTCTTATACTATCAGTGTCATATAATCTAACTTTTTGACATCTTCCTCAGTAGTGTAAATAGATTAGACATTTTAAAAATGTGATTGATGTAGAATTAAATTTGTCACTATGTTTACCCACCATCTGATATTATAGTTTAGCCTAGGTGGCATCTTGTCAATCAATACTTTCCCATCTCTTGCTCCAGTCCTTTAGCTTTGGTAATAGAAGGACATGAACAATTTCTAATTTTAACTGAAAACTTGAAAGGTTTATTTACCTTCTTTTCCACTATCATCTCATGTGTGGGTACCATCTACATACTTAATTCCATTACTACTAGCCTATCATCCAAGTATCTTGATAGTTTATATGGAGACCCTGAGTAGCCACTTACTCTGATATAAGTAAATGATCTAAATTGAATATACAAGTTGCCATATTTATCAATTATGTCTCTTGCTCCCTTGGACATCCTATTGAGGCTTAGTAAAGGATAGAAGACACTTATCATGGTATTAAATAAACAATTTTAAAATCTATAGAAATTTTTATTGAAGTCATCTAGAGTTATTTCAAGATAAACCTTATATATTCTCAACCCATTAGGATTCTTGGTGAGCCCCTGGAATGTCCTATTATGCACCAAAATATACATCAAGTAAGAGGAAATTTAAAATATACCTATTAATTCCTAATTCAAGTGGATTGTAACCTAGAGTTGCATCATTTACCTGTGTATATTATCGCTTAGAATGGTAGCCTAGTCTAACTTCTTCTATTGTTCTAACACACAGATTAAGATTATGGACATATAAGGTTAAAATTTATTTATTGTGGGTATCCCATAAACAATTACCACCATGACAATCATAAATTTGGGAAATTATTTTAATTCCACTAGTTTGAAACTCCTACACATTCTTGAGACCTTTTTCCTTTCTTGACTTGCCAACAGGAGTTGACAATGTCCTATATTGTCTTGTCATTCTTGTCTACATTCTCTTGGAATTCCTCTAAAGAGAGTGTGATACTCTTAGGATAGGTAGGAATCAAAATTATGGTGTTGAGTGCCAAAGGAGTGAAATAATAATTAATTGATTGGATTCCATTGATGATAGTCTTAGTTTCTAGTTGGTATACTTTGGCACATGCAATCACTAACTCTAGGTATGGGGTAACTACGGGAATATTTTTATAGGGGTGATATAACTCATTACAAGGTTTGAGAATACTAGGATAAGGTTTGAATACTATAATACATGCAATAGGGCTATAAAGTATAACCCCTAAACATCTATATCTTTGATTTCATCTAGAATAGAAACAATATTGCTCTTGATAGATGCTAAAGTAGCCACCATTGTTCCCTAGCCATTTTAGTACAATAAATTGAACTCTAATGAATTCCTCACTATTATCACCATTGAAACACCTTAAAATCTCCTCAAATAACATAATAAAAGGATCTAGAAAAGCACTTATTAATAATCCAGAGGGTCACACAAAATGAAACTGAAGACCTTTGAAGAATTCATCATAATCACTCTTTCACGATGTACATAGCTAGGGCACACAAATGGCTCAAAGATGCAAGTAGAAGCTCTGAATGAAAAATTTAAATGTGAATTATGGTAATTTCATTAGTTATAATCCTTTGCATTTTGAAATTAAGGTTGCCATTAATGCTTTGAAGTTTAATGGCTAATTACCAACTACCCTCTTGAAGTGATTTGAGCTTTTTTTCAATAGAGAGAGAAGGTGAAAATTTTTCTTTTATTCTGATCAATACTCCTTGAAACATGTATATTCATAGAAGCAAATTATTTCATTTTATCACTTCTCAAGATTTTGGGTACCTTTTGCACCTTACCCACCCAAAGGTAGGTGAGTCAATTTCAAAAACAACCCAAAACTTGAAAAGCTCTAAGGATCTACCTTGGGTAATCACTTCTCTTTCCAAATTTGAGCATTCAAGCCTTTGGTTACTTTTTGAACCTTTTCAAATAAAAGATAAGTGGAGAAATCTCCAAACAGGGCCTAAAACTAATATAATCCCAAAGACCCACCATGTGCCCAATTTAGATGTTATCTTAGACTCTCAACCAACTTTCCACTTTTGTACCATCCTTCTTGATATGAGGAAGGGTGAAATATTATTATGATCCCAAAAAATAGTCTTAGGAGTCCCTTGAGATAACCACATGTATTTCATTTAGCTCATCAGACAATTCCTAAACTTAGTCACCAAAACACATTGAAGGTGCAACACAGTAATTTCACCTGGGGCCCCAAAACATTTCTTCTTCGAGCATAAGGAAAAAAATAAATGTATGAAAGGAGACCTATATATATTTATATCTTCTCAAGGTGAATCTTCATTTCCTAGACTACTTCATCCAAGGCATCTAGTATTTCCTTCTATGTAACAAAAAATTGTTCTCATTCTATGAAGGATAAATTGACTCTTGTCCCTGTTTGAAATGTATCTCTTAGCATATAGATACCATTAAGGGTAAATCCACTCTTGTACATGATTACAATGTATCTCATAATAGATACCTTGAAGGTGTTACAAAGGCCTTCAAAATATCACCCATTAGTCCTTTTGTGTAAAGGAAAATTCCACGTGTTCCTTGAAGGAGAAATCCACTCTTATACCTATTTGAAAGTTATTTTGTAGTAGATACCTTAAAAGGGGGAATCCACTCTTATGCATGTTTTATAGGTATCTCCTAGGATATACCTTGAATATATTACAATGGGATTCAAAATATAACCTAGTAGTTCCTTTTCACTTGGAGAAATCTACTATTAACCTTGTTTAAAAATTACCTAAACTCCACAACGAAAGGGAATAGGTAAGCAATGTAGATATCATATAATAATTAGTGGATAAGTGATTATGTGATAGGAAGTCATCAAATGTGAGATTTAAACCTAGAGATTTAGTTTCAAATATTAAATGTATCTCCTCAGAGATACCTTGAAGGGAAAATCCACTATTGTTTGTACAAATCATTCAAAAAATTTGTTCACATAAAATGTTCGATGCAAAAACCCTAAACAAAAATGTTCAAATACCCAAATTCCCAAATAATAATTCCAAAAACCTAGCTCATGCTTGTGAATTATCTGAGGAGGCTATTACTTACACACATAAAAATACAATAATTAAATCACTAGTACACATCTATAAATATGAATCCACTTGAAATCAACTATGTTAATCAACATGAATCTTGGACCCAACTATCTTAATCCCAAGAAGTGATTTTATTATTTTGCATGAGAAGGATTTTCCTAATGATGTCATCCCAATTATTGAATTAGAAAAAGGACACACCCTGCATTATCATGATGGTTTTTTAATGATGACACAAATTTATATGAAGGGATTAGATATTAGCATGTGTATGGTAGTTATTCCTAAGGCCTTACATGTTTGGGGCTCTCAAGGCTCATATCACATTATTTTATTTAGATCTTAGTCCCATAATCTATCCATTTCCATTTCTACAAACTTGAATAGCAAGTCTTGTAGAATAAGTCTAAAAATTCATAATATGGGTGGGGATTGGGATCGGTCTAAACCAATTTCATGCTCAAATGTCAAGGAAAATGAATACATTTGGAACAAAATGGTTAAAGGTGGTTTAGATCCTTTCATGGAATAGTTCATTGGGCATGACATAAGGCTTTCCAGGGACTTCACTCATGATTGGAAAGATCATGAAATTTGTATGCATGGATTGAGAATCTTGATCACTGAGGATATCATTAGAGAGACTACTGTGATGCATTGTTATAGCATCAAATCATTCAAGGACAAGAAGACAAAGGAGGAACTTCTCAGCATTTTCTTCATGAAGTAGAAAAAGAAACCCAAGATTTCATCCTAGAAAGGTTTCATGAGATTAGAACTACTAAGGAATGGCCTAAAATCTGCCTCTAGATAATGAGGTATATTACCTTAGAAGGAAAACATACTATGACTTTTCCCATCACTTTGTATTACTCAATCATTTCAAAGGCCATACCATTAACATTTATTTTTTCTTCTAAAATCCTTGGAAGCTTTGGTACTAAACTTCAAGAATAACCCTTCAACAAACTTAACTCACCGAGGTCTAATTTTACTACTAATTAAGAGAGGAGAACCAAAGTGGTCCAAAATCATCACTAAGCTAATTTATATCCCTAGTGAGAAGGAAGAAATTGAAGGGGGGAAGAATTTTCTTTAGAGTTAGCTTTTAATCATGAAATAGAGGAATAAAATGTTGAGGATTCTATCAAACTGATGAAGGAGGAGCCTAGATCCGATATGGGGAGTCCTACCTACACCCTCCATTAGCTACTATAGGTAGAGGGGTTTTTGATTCCCATGCCAAGGTAGATATGATGAATTCCCTTAAAAAATTACACATGAAGATTTCCATCAAAAAAATTTTATGTAATGAAATCATAGTTGAGTTCAAAAAGTTATAAGAGCTACTAGGTCACGTGTTAGCAACCTTTAAATTAGTCAAGGATCATCTAGAATGCACTCCCTAGGGTAATAAATCAACTCATAATGGTAGAAAGGATGATGTCAATAGGGATCTCAAAGAGGAAAAAGTGAAGATACAGTCTACCCACTTCAAACACAAAAGATAGGAAGAAGATAAGGATTAGTTCATGGGAATTCATACTAAAGGAAGGAAAAATAAAGGTGATAGCACTATGATGTAGAATTTGGTCTTTTATTTTGATTTAGAATATTTGGGCTTGCTCTATCTCTTTTTGTTTGGTCTTAGGTTTTTTTGGTTGATACTTTGGATAAGTTTGGTAGCATGGGGATGTAGCTATCAGGTTTTCTATTAATCTTTTTTTATACTTTGGATTTATCATGTTTATCTTTTGGGTTTCATCTGTAAAGGGAATGAGCCCCTTTAACCTAAATTTTAACTAGTCAAATAAAAAAACAATATATAAATACATTGAATGGAATTGTAATACCTTCATGACTACCTTAAAGGCAACTCTTAAGAGATACCTTTATGTATAGAGGAACCATTTAAGGTATTATAAGGCCTTGTTATCTTGAAATAATTCTAATCATGTGCATTTTCAATGTATCTACTAGGATACCCATTGAAAGCACTACAAACACAAGTTTAAATGTCTTTCCTACAGTATAACTAATACCTTACAAAAATGCATTATGATACACTCGAAGGTACTAAAAATCCCTTCAACGTATCTCCTTGGAGATACCTTGAAATAAAACTCCAATCATGTGCATGTTAAAGGAATGTTAGTAGATTATCATGGAAATAATAGTTATAGATTTCACAGTAGGAAATGGAAAAAAACATAATAGCATGAGAGAATTTACACAATCTTCAATTTTATACACCACAACAAATATAAAGATAAACTAACATTGAATTAAGAATTTTGGATCATAAATAGCATAATAAAAGATAGAACAAGATAAAACAAAATATATTAAACACTACACACCATGAAAAATATAACATCAAAACAATATACAACTTTTTACATAGCTCTATCTCTTCACATTGTAGATTTCTAATATACAAAAAGAAAAGAGACATGGAATTATTATATCTATCGCTTACCTAACAAGGTTGATGACATCCAAAGGATACCCTGCACACATGTCCCTGCTCCATGTCCAACACATTCATAGTCTTAAACTATTATTTCATCCTAAGACAAAATATGAACTCTAATCTCAGATAAATCTAGAAAAGATTAGCCATTCACAAAAGTGGAAATTATCTTTCTAGGATTTTTGTTTTTCCATAATTTATTATTTCCCTTTACATTTATTAAACTATAAAACATAAAGTGCACATTAGCCTCTATGTAGGTTGTGGCTGCTCAGACTACGTCTTTATATGTAGCATTCTCTTTTAAAAAATTGCTTAGAGTCTTTACACTGGAATGAACTTAGGTTCATCTATGATATAAAAAATAGATGGTTCAACCTGTGAGATATCATGCTTGAGAATTTTCCAATTTTCAAGTAATTCTCACACCATCATAAGTAAAATTCATAATGAAATATGAATAACCATCAAATTGTACACATCTACTTCTTCTATGATGATAAAGAACTATTTGGTATTTGACATCTTAAGCTAAATATTTGACACAATATCATCCAACCTATCTATAGTCCTTTGGGTTTAAATTACCACAAATGTGTTACATGTTGTCTCATTCTACCAGACCTAGAGCTTCTTCATCATAATATCCCTGGCTTTTAAAAGTTATTGAAATGTGTCATTTAGTATTTCCCTAGTAGCCATTTGATCATTCACTAAAACTTTATATTTATCCACCATTGTAAACTTTGGGTTAGCAAAATCTAAGGAGTTTTCAATATGTTACCTTCAATCAAGTATTCTTTGTACAATCTGCTTAACCTGATGTGTAGTTATATCTAGGACTTGTACATATTCCTCTAGAAGTTCAAAAATTCCTTTCATCTCAATGTGGATAGCCTATCCTTGGGTGCATAGTTTTTGTGTGCTCACCCAATCCTTTGTTAGCTAAGTTATCAATGTAGTGAGTTGTTTATCCTCGAACATTACTTGATCACAAAGAACTTGCACAACTAGAACATGACAAGATACATTAATGAGCTACCTAGCCTTAATAATTAGATTTTTTGCTTCGACTTTATCCTTACAAAACTAAAAATCCATCTATTACAAGTTTGAATTATTTATCACAATGGATTTTTAGAATTCTCCCATTTCTTTAGACAATGGTAGTTATAAAACATCTAAATATGTCTTCAAAGAATTAAAAGCAAGCACGATAGATATCATTCAAATAGTGGTATTTAGGGATGCCTCCATTACATATATATAATATATTTCTATATCAGATTGTGAGTTCTCCAAATATTTGGATTTGATAACCATGACACCTCTGCACATGAAAAACTTTCTCAACTCAATCAAAGGGATAAGTGTATCCTTACGACTCATCATGCCCTTAGACTTCACTTGATGGGCACTACTTGTTAGGGTTGGCTCTCTAAAATATAAAAAAAAATAAAGTATGATGGTTAAATAACTAACTCAATGAAGACTACATTTATTGTGCATCAGTGGCAATACCAGGATCCCTTCCTTTGGTAAATCTACAAACTATGCAAATGATGAACCAAATTCTAGATCTTTCTTGAAAATTTCTACTGAAAATTCACTCTAAGCTTCTTTTAGACCTATAATATCCATAATAATAGTGGGAGGGGGTTATGTAATGTCAACCAAATGGTCAATACTTACCTTATTCTACACTTGGCACGTGCACACTACTTTCTAGAAAAAGAACTCATCCTCCTTATTAGAGACCTTTTAATCGATGTCTTCAATCATGAATTGAAGAACTTACTATTCATCAACCAAAAACATTAAGAGATAATAATCCCAAGCTATCCTTGGCACATGTGACTTGTCCAACCAAGACATGATTTTTCATGATCTTTAAGGAGCTGTGGACTGCTAGGGTGAGGCCTATGGTTACAAAATTGGTTGTGGTTATTATTGATATTATCAGCCTTATTGTGTGACTAGGGCTCTTTATCTCCATAATTTGGCTTGTGATTCAACCATTATGATGAAAAATGGAATTAGAGTCATATTTGGCATGGCCAATTCATGCTCCTTGATTTTAATACCATTTTATAACTTCATTATTGATGCATGTTGCCTCGAGTATTGAATGGCATCCTATGAAATTTGAGGGTAAGACCTAATCAAAGCTAGAGCCTCAAGACACCATGTGTTAGAACACACCAATTACTCATAATATCTCCCTATCTTAGTCTAAGTGATGCTTGTAAGGGAAGTAACATGCCAAAATTCTATAGTAGCATTAACTTGGCTTAGTAGGTACTTCTATTAGGTGAAGCATAAAAATAAAACTAGAAATTGATATTAGAAATTTTATGAGTTACCTAAAGTTACATTCTTGATATTAGTAGTAAGATTGGATGCAATAAACTTGGGCCAATTGAATTTATAATTCTCTTGTATCATTAAATACACAATGTTAATTACTCCTTTTAATGCTTGCTTGGTCTGCTTCATTATCTGCCAAAACCTCTTTGTACTATACTCTAGTATAATGTGCATTAAAATGTCCTCAATGGAGTCAATTGGGGTTCTTCTACATGCCCTAGTAGAAACTTGTCCCAAATATATGGATGAATTGGTGGTGTGGTGGACTTGTATCACAATAACAATTTTACATGATTCAAGAGGCTTGTAGCTCTCACTATGGTCTGTGCATTGATCCAAATGGTGATATCTATGGACAAATGAATATCCCCTTGGTTGTATCTACTTAACAAGGTATTCATGACCTCATCTAGTTAGCTGAATATAGGTAACTTGATTATCCTCTCTAAATTGAAACCCTAAAGTGGATGTTGAAGTACAAGATCTCATGCTTATACACCTAGTTGTATTGATAGGGTGAAGAGAGTAACTTCAGCCATTTCCAAAAAGTTAAAAGGATATGGATCATTGAAGAATTATCGCAATCACAATTTTTACCTTTCCACATATATGAGAGACATCAATAACTTTCTCCTATCCATGACTAAACTTATAATTTGCATTATTTGATTGCTTTGTTTTACTAAAATCTACGTATCAATTTTTCTACACAAGAGTATATCAAGAGTAGATAGTACAATATTATTCTTCACCAAAGTCTATAATTTTATTGTGTTGTTCCTTTTATTTGTATTATATAATTTTCAATCCAATTTACTCTCGCCAACCTCTTTAAATGCACTACTTATTTGCACATGAATGCTCTTCCTCATCTTTAATATTTTAGCTTTGATGGTGACCTTTTATGTCTCAAAAATATTGAAATTACCCCATAGACTATCACATCCCAAATCAATCTACCTCAAAAAAGATGCAATATTTCTAAATTCCATGTCATTAATGGTATTACATGATCATTATCAATCAATCTACCATTCTTGTCTTGTTACCACCACTTTCCTAGACTTAATTCGAGATTGATGTACTTTTTTTACCAGATATCTCCTTAATCTCCTTTCTTCATCAAAGTAAAAACAATGATATTTTACATTTTAGAATAAATTATTAAATAAATTTAATAAGTTGTATTATGCATACCCATAAGAGCCTCTTGGACTCTACAAGCATGCAATAATAAATACAGACGTAGATGAAACAAGAGTCCTCAACCAAGGACCACAAAATCTAATAGTTGAAGAATGACCACACCACCCAGTCTTAGATTGTAGGTATCCTATTTGGGAGAAAATAAAAAACACAACTGTAAACTTGAAGATAACATTTGCGTTCATCACTTACTCATAGTGATTGAGCACACAAGTGAGCATAGTAGCAAACTTGAAGTCTCAGTCCCTTCTGCTAATGACACATGTTATCATGGTACTCCTTAGGAAAGAAGGGAGTTCTTCTTTAAAGAAAAGGCATGCCATTGGCCTAGAGAAGTGGGCCCCATTTCTAACAAAAATTTTAAAGGTAGTTAAGAGGGAGACACATGTCATCGTAGTGCTTCTTCCATATCCCTAAGATTTCGTGCATGAAGTTTCATCTGTCAATCTCTAAGTAAACAAGATGGAGACACTTGGAATAATCATGGAGAGTCACTCACCTAGTGAACTTGAAATATTTTTTTAGTTTTAAAAAGTCACATGTTCATGGGTGCATGCCACATACCATTAAGATTAATGTCGTGGGTACCCTTGAAGGTATTACCCACTACTTCCTTTACACCTTGAACAGTTATCATATGCATGTATGAATGGTATCTCCTAAGAGATACCTTCAAACTTTTGGGTCCATAATAGAGGTCAAAATCAAATACATGATCCAAAAATATAAGAAGCTAATAATTTTACATAATTTCACTCAAAACTCCCATTTCTCATTATCGTTTTGTATTATAATAAAATACATGGTTAAATATTGTCTTAATTATCTATTTTTCTCTATGCGGTTATTTTGCTCTGATGCTTGTTTGAAATGTATCTCCTAAGAGATACCTTCAAAGTAGGATGAAGAAAGGATTGAAGTATGTAGTATATGATATTAAAATCTATTATTTTATTGTATTAACATAAAATTCCATTAAAAAAAATGTTATACATTTCATTTTTAGGTTTTAACATATCTCCGTGCATATGTTCTGGTATAAATATAGCTTTATCTCCTACATACAAGTATAAATTGGTCTAATTTTATAATTAACCTGATTAAAAACTCTTCTCATGTGTTTTTCAAATGTCTATCTAAAAAATCATATATCAATGGATTTCCAATGTGGAGAGTATGTTTCTCTCATAAATAATGGTAAGGTCACTAGTGAAGGAAGAATACACAAAGTGGTAGGTCCAAATGTTAAATCTCTAGAACCCATAAATCTCACTTCCACATGACATAATGAGGAAATAGCTATTGGATGTGTAATTGTTAATGTGACTAAATATTTTGATCTGACTCTACCACTTCTATTTCTTGTAACTTTTATGGATAATTTGGGGGATTTAGTTGATAGTTTTCCTATATGGAGCACAAGAATGATGCAACATGCCACATACAAGTTTTCTATAGATAATGACATGGAGAAAAGTCAAAATAATTTGCTTCTAGTTCTACATATACAACCATTTCAATAAGAAAACCCTTGCTTGGATTCATTTTTTTTTGATATATTAATGATCCTACCACATTTCGAAGCTTGTGAAAAAAATTTGTTGGGAAAAGGGTGCATTTGTTGCATAAATGTACATCTCTTGCAAATGATGAAAAAATTGCTTTTGGTTCTATTGAATTTGCACTACCAGGGGAGATTTCTAGTTAGATTCTTGTCCCAATGTTAGAAAATGAATTGGGAATTTACATAAGGCATGTTATAAAACATTGTGAGACTTGTAGTACAGAGGAAATTGAAACATCTATCATTAGATGGCCTTTCAATAAAATAGTGGACACTGAGACTTGTAGAGCAATCAATTTACCATAAATGACACCAAAGGAGAAATAAATTGAAAACATTTGGGATGTAGTGGATAATGAAGTCACTCCTTGCCTAAAATTTCTTGCATAAAGACATCCAAAAAAATTAGGTCATTCCTACAAATACTCAAGTTAAAAAAGAAGTTCTCTAAATAATTCACTCAGCCAAGTGGATTTTAATGAAATCATAGATAGTGAGATTATAACAATGTATGTGGATAAATGTTGTACCAAAAACATTTTTTAGTCAAGATTGTCATTTGAGATTCTAAAATCTACAAAGATGAACTTGATTGATTCCACCACAACAGATAGGAGGCAACATGTCTTAGATGCCCTTCCTACCATATTGTTTAACAAAAAAAACAAAACTAGCATTGACTTTTAGGGTATAGATATCTATTTGGAAGCTTATCTTAAAATATATGGATTTAAGAGAAGTAACCTTTTTTATATTCAAAATTTTCAAAAAAATAGGGAACAAAATAATTCCATATAGGGAGATTTTGACAAAATTCACAAAAGAAGACAATGGAAACTAAAGATTTGTTGAACCAATTGGTGGATGATTTTGTAGATGTATCTTTATGACTAACATACTAGGTAGATATAGATATCTCAAAAGAAATATTTTGACATCTTCTAGGATCTTTCACTCAAGAATTTGTTAGGCACCACATCAATGCACAACTAGAAGATATGGAATATGAGCCAATATCCCAACCAAAATTCAATAACATGTGGAGAACTAATTTTTGTGATGTGACCATTACCACATTTGATGACTTTACTAGGTGAAAAACATGCATCTTATTGACTCAATAAAAATGCTCTAGGTTCCTCTCTAGAAATTAGGAAGAGCATATCAATCAAGAATTTTTGATGCACTCGAATCAAATACTTTTTGAAAGATAAATGTATTACACACATAAACTAATGTTAGAGAAATACCCTGAAGAATGCCTTAGTGTCATTCATGACAAGGTGGAACGTCAAAAAACATTTGTGCCAAGGATAGTAATAAAAAGCAAAGAAGTTACTGATATAATATTAGAGTTGTCAATGGTAGGGATTATAACACATGGCCATGGTGCAGGTAAATATGGGAATTTTTTAATTGTACATTCTTGGAGGTTCTAACTATATTGTGACCTCATTGAATAAGTTCTTCAAGGATATGGAAATAACAATGCCAAATACTTATGGATCTTTACTATATAGACCTAGATCTTAAAAATATTCATTGTATGATGTAATTTTGTCTAAAAATACTAACCTAAATGTAATAAATATAGAGAAGAAGCATAATCAATTAGTGCCTTCAATAAACTTCCTTCCAAGATATACCTTCAACTAGACAACTGTTGTGGGGACAATAAGAACAAGCACTTCCATCCATAATTATATTGCAAGAATGTCAAACCTTATATAGAACTAATGTTACATTTACAAATTCACAAAATAATGTCTTTTTGTACAGGTATGTCTTGTAATATTTATCTCTCCTTTTCTAAAAAGGTGTTTTCCTTGATGTCGATGTCAGATTTTTGCCTATAGGACATACCCATGAGGACATTGATGGCACTGTTGGAAACCTATCTGAATGTATAAAGAGAAAAGATATATGGAGTGTAGCAAAGATGATGGAAACTTATAGGATGTGTGAAAATACAAGAAATTTCATGCATATTTGATTGAAGATGTAGCATATTTCAAAGAGTATGTTAATAGCTACTAGCTAAAGGGAAGAAATGAAATAGTTGGATTGAAAAAGGTCAATACTTTCTTTTACGCATGGAGCAAGGTCAGCCCATTATGTTTTGAAAAAACTCTATAAGAGATAGAAATTGGTTCCCCATAATTACATTATGGGGAACAAAAGAAAATAGTGAGCCAAATGTTTCAAAAGGTAATTTGACAAAAGTATATTTTGAAGACTTGAAAAATAGAGAAATGTCTTAAGATTCTATTGTTGCAAAAGACTTAGATAGAAGTAGAAAAAAGAGTGAAAAAGAAATTAAATATAAATTGAATAAGTATGTATAACAATTCAATGAATTTGGTTTGACCAGAAATAGCAAGTGGAAGGATATAACATATTACTTTTAAAACATCCACAACATAATGAAAGAAGACATGTTCCCTTTTGAAGTTGAGTGCACATGAGATTTTTGGCCTAGAAATAATCACAACATACCACTGAATAAAGATATACAAAAAATGGTTCATGATAGCACCCTTTGTTTTGGAGTGGCATCTACAGATACATATATTGGTCCAAGAAGTAAAAGAAAAAGAATTACATATGATCCAGTTCAAGATGTGTAAATTGAATATATGTTATTTTCCAAACCTGATGATTCTACAAGAGTGGACTACATATTATGGGTTGTTAGAGCTAAAATAAATATTGAGATACTAAAAATAAATAGGGATATAGAATGAAGGGTCAATGTAACTTGGTCCATCCTAGTTCATGCAAGGAAAAAAGATGCATAAGAAGTAAAAATTTATTTAAGCTAATTGGACAGGAAATGTAAGCCAAACCCAATTGACACATCTTTACCATCCATACTCATAGATAGTATCATCTATGATTTTAAACCAGATAATAATTTGAGAGGTCATACACTTGTTCTCACTAATTTTTTGAAAGGCATTATAACAGACTATTTCAATGCATCATTCCACTAACACTAACAAAAATAGTAATAAAAGGATTGGGAAATTTGAAATGGAGTTTCCTTAATTTTGGAATGAGAAGTATGAATTTTGTTTTTCAAAATTTAGTCCATTTTTTTAGAGTGTATAATGTTTTATTGTTTTATTTATTTATTTATATTTATTTCTAGTGGCACTTCATATTTTGGGTCTTGAAAAATACACCTCAACATTTGAGTTTTATATTTTCTACTATGATAAATTAGTATTTTAGTAAATGTACATCTATTTAATTGAATTTCACTATTATAATTCCCACTTTCACATTTTTTCATCCTTAAAAATGGTCTTCACTAAAAGGTCTTCATAATTTACACATCTCATAATTTTGTACACTACAACTTTTGTGTTTTTCAAAATATAATTTGACATTGTAGTGTATTCAAAAAGTTCTTCAAGGTTTATGCCTCTGAATGTCCCACTTTCATGTCAATATTTTTTCTTTGGATTTTGTGTATTGGTAAATGTTATTCAAATTTTCATGTGGTACTTGAGATTGTGCCATGTGTCATAATCTTAGTAATTTGGCTATGCAAAAGGATGACCAGTCCAAAAACAAAACTCAAATAATACAATCCCATAAGATTGTAACATGCATCACAATCTTAGTAACTTGACATAAATATGAGATAAAATTTTACGGTCATGAAGATGTCACTCAAATCAAATTAAACAAATAGCTCATCATCTAATTAATTGATGACAAGTGGCATCCCAATCATCCCAAATGATCTAAATCACGTATCAACTGAGCACGTGATTGATGTATGAATTATTTTTCCTTAATATATATACTACCAAGTCTTATAATATTTGTAAATGCATGGTCTGTGAATGAGTTTGGATGGTCACATAATTTATACTTAATGCAAATATATAATATAGATGTGATTTATTTGTTATAAGTCCAAGTAATTCTTGATGAAGTCCAATTTATTTATGATAGTTTTCAACTACTAATAAAAAAATTATTTATGATCATTTTAAATAGTTTGGACTTATCAAAAATAAATTAGATAGATATGAATTATATTTAATAAGTCCAACTTAATCTTGATAAAGTCCAATTTAATCTGGATACAATCCAATTTATTTTTGATAGTTTTTAAAAAAATTATAAGTTCAAATTATATAAAATAGTCCTCAATATATATATATATATATACACACACACACACACACACACATATATACATATATATATATATATACATATATATATATATATACATATATACATATACATATATACATATATATATATACATATATATATATATATACATATATATATATATACATATATATATATATATACATACATATATATATACATATATACATATATATATATATATATATATATATATATATATATATATATATATATATATATATATATATATATATATATATATTTCCAAGTTTTATAATGCATGCAATGCAAAAGAGAAGGAAACTATGCTATCGTGTGAGATTCATAATTTTCTTAGCTTTATTTGTATGCAAACTAGATGGCAATGTTTTTATTTGTTTTTAGTTATTTTTTATGAGGTGGACTAAGTATGTAAGTTGAACCTATATCTGAAAATAATGTAATAATAAATATGATCTAAATAGAAACAACACATTAGTTTCTTTGGATTTTCTTTGTTCACTAACAAACTAGACTAGCTTGTTAACTTCTCTAATTTACTCTAAACAAGATTTTCTAAATGAATGGATGAAATGGAAATAATAAATACATGTTATAATTTTACTTTTAACTCTCTAAAAAATTGGAATCAATAATATATTACCATTGTGTATGCACATATGATTTTTTGAGTTTTTAGGATTGTCTAAGTTTCTATGATTATCTAGATGCTTATTTAGAATGCAAGAAACTTCTTTAAATCTTGGAAAGGAAATATTGTCTTGAATCAAAATAAATTGAATATCTAATAAGATGTTTCCTATAATTATTTATGAAATGTATTACTAATTGTAATAAAACTAACCTACTATAATGCAAACACAAACCAAATCTAACTATCTTTTTATAGCAAAGATAAATGAAGAAAAATAATTCTCTTCCCTATAAAATATATTATTTTTTTGAGTATGTAAAATAATCTATAACAATAAAAAATACACTAAAAATAATCTAATAAATAAATAAATAATATAAATCAAAGAGAAATCCAACCTAACCAAGGCATATATCAACTGAATTACATATGATGTGTTTGATAAGAGACACCTCACTATGATAGCTCCTTATGCTCTTGTATAAATTTTTGATACTCTCTAGCTAGAGGATGCACAAGCTATAGAAAAATATAGAGAAAAATAAAAGATACAACCACAAATGGAGACTACCTAAATTGAGGTTGGCTAACGTCCTAGCTTGTAAAGTCTAAGTTACTCACACAAATAACACTTATTCACTTATATAAATGTATTCAACTCAAAAATAATAAAGGATGAATATTTAGGCAAATATATCAAGACTCTATCTACAAAACTCCACAATAGTAACTTCTAATGACAATTTTTGGGTTTAAAATCAAGCCAACATTGGTCTTCTTTTAGAAAGAGTTAGGAGCTTAAATAGGGGAGTTCAACTAAATCCAACTGGGAGTTACACTTAAAAGAAATTTAAGAGGATAATAAATAGGAGTGGGTTGGGTCTGAATAGAGGTGAATTCAAGGTAATAAAAATAAGAAACGTGACACTAGTCATGTAAAACACATCAAAACTAGAGTCATGACAACTAATTTTAGAAGACACTTGAACTATGATGGAACTGATGATTTATGTAGAATATTTCATAACCACCACTTGGAATGATGAAAATACTAATATAAATTACAAAATCATCATTTTTTTAATACCAAACTACCATTTGGTTTTAAAACCACCACTTAAGCTATAAAACCACCATGGTAGTTTTGTAACAGAAGGGGTAGTTTTATAATGGAAAGGGTGGTTTTTGTTACCTAGAATGATGGTTCTATCATATATGGTTAGCTTTTGAAATAAGCTAAAATTCAAACCCAAAGGGACAAAATGGGGGTAAAGGGAATAGTTAAAACATAAAGGGAGGGGAAAAGGCTAAAGAGTTCCTTGTGTAGCATGAAGTAATAGATCACTACATTATCATTAGATTTGTATCATAAGTAACACACTATGTAAAGTTTTGGTGCATATGAAAACTTCTTTTTTCAACATCCCAAATAGAATCAAGTCATATTAAATTTTGATATCTTCTTGTTATACAACTTCTAAGTCATTTATCTTATTTATGATCAATATAAATATGATCTTTGGGTGTAGAGAACAAATAAAGACATAAAGATGATTGTTGGGACTTGGTTGATCTACTTGAGAAATCAATCTCAATAATTTGTTGAAGTGAGGTACTAAATCTCTCATCTATTCATTATGTTTTCAGTTTGAGATAAATATGACAATAATGCACACACATCCATAGTTTATTTGAATCTATTCATGAACTTAATCTTCAAGGAGTTATAATTCACAGTACATCCATCTTCTAGGTGCTAAAACCAATCAACACCAGGTCCAATGAGAGTTTTAACAAAAATATTGATAATGACATATTCACTCATATCTCCTAAGATGATATAGGATGCTATAAAGGATAGAATATGGTTATATTCATCTTGACCATTTTCTCCAAAAAAATTTAAAAATCTCTTCCTTGAACCTAATGGTAACTCATTGTATTGGGCTAAAACCAATGGTCCAAAACATTTTCCCCTTAAGACATGGGTAAAAATAGGGTTGGGGCAAACCAATTCCATTTCTTCAATCATAAAGATGTATTTACTAGGAAATTCATATTAATAGAGTCTCCAACCTCCATTCTAGGTGAGCTTCCTTGAAATGTCTAAAAATCACGTGCATAAAGCTATTGTTTCCCCAATAGTGTCATAAAAAACAATTGGTTAAAAATTTTATCAAAGGGATAAATGTGTATTTTCAGTAAATATCATTGGGACAAATTCCTTATGTCATTCTAAAACATGGGGACAAAGTCCCTCTTCTATTAGTAGGTTGAGATACCTTTATTGAAAACTATAAAGTATGTGGTAAAGGAAATTATTCATAGAAAAAATAGTTTCTATCCGTGTATTATTTTTAAATATAAATTATGAAAAGGTGATAGAAATAAAATATGAAATGAAATTGGTAGAGGAAATAAATATGCATATAAAATTATAATAATAACAAGTCTAGTGTGATAAACTCAGAGACCTATTGAAAATGTCAAAAAGGATCATCAATTTACTATAAGGAAACCTTTCTCATTTAATGGGTAGGAAAGACATTCCATGTTCATAATAACATAAAACATAAATTAAAATAACTATCTACTATTGATAACAAGAATATGATAACTATTTTGTATTTCTTTGTAAAAATACTATTTTCACCCCACCGAAGTTTCACTATTTGTAGAAATTAAGAGTATAGATTCAAAGAAGAAATTATACAAAAAATCATGTTTTTTGACTAGTTAACCATAATATCAGCAATATTTTGAAGTAAAACAATCAAATATGTATGTATGTACATACATACATTGTCCATGAAGATATTTAGAACACAAATTTTGTAAAACATCCTCTTATATTGATTCTTATCGAGTTGTAAATACAACACCCTATTTCTTTATTTTGACGGAAAAGTGAAATTATCAATAACCTTACAAATAAGCCACAAAATTTTATTTATAGGTTGAACTAGGTGGTTATAATGTGTAACCAAATTTTACATATTTTTAGGGACTTTCAAAGATATGTTAGAAAATCTACACACCTTAAAACTTGTAAAAACATATTGTGTAATTTTCATAACTTTCAAAAGTGAAATGACAAATTTGAATGACTTGAAAAATCACATCAATATTTTTGTATGAATTAAAAATTTAAAAAGTGCATTGACAAATCCACACAACTTACAAAAGTGACTTGATAGTTTTACATGACATACAAATATGCAAATGTGTTATTAAAAACATGTACAATTTCATATTACATGAATGAATAAAATTTATAAGTGTGAATTTGATAAAATATGATGGATATATATTCTTCTTCTTCTTCTTCATTAAGGATGATATGGTCCATTGTTTTTCAATTGTCAGGGAACTTCACTCTACTTCTACAACTATGATACTTTAGATGATTTTATAATTTTAGAATGAAATGTTTTCATAATGGATCCTTGAGGAAAAATGATGTAAAGACCTCCTCATTCTCTGATCTAACCATAACTCTGATACTTGAAATAAAAAATTCATGCATCCTAAATCCTCAATCTTTCATTCTTTGTCAACTCACTTGGTTTGATGTCATTCTCTTTCAAGACCTATTGTCTAGGCTCCTTGAATGTCACTCACTTTACCTTTAGAAATTACATACAAATCTTAGTCTCTATTCATCTCCTCATTTCATTCATTGTATTTCTCCTTTTCATGCTATCTCACACACTAGTCTTCACTAAGCTAGTTAATCTTCTTTAACCAAATATATTCAATTCTTGATCCAGGTCTCTTTTATAAAATCTTGATCTTAGATAGCATTTATTAGTTTTAACATAATTATTTCAACTCAATTCAACCCATATTAGAACCTCAATCACCTTCTTGACTTCTCAAACCCTCAACCAGTCTTCTCTCCTAGTGGCCTTTTTAAGGCTTTTTCCTCTTGTATGAACTAGTACTATTGATTCCTAAGAAACTAAAACTATTTTTTGACACCTTATATCATATTTTATCTCTCCATTAAGTTTCCTTAGTCAACTTCCTCCTTAAGTGCCTTTTCTAACTATTGCTTAGACCTAGTTGGGTCTCTTAACCTCTCTTTAGCACACAATCTTCTAAATCCATACATATAGATGCCATACTAGTCTAAAACCACCTAAATCCTTTCAAGCATATAGATAAATAACTAATAACCAAGTTTCATGAATATTCACTAGATCAAACATTTTTAATTCCACTTTTTGTATTTTTAACCCTAAACTAGTGTTTCTCAGACTATAACTATCCCAAGAGGGTTCAAAATCATTTCAATGAAGATATTCTTGGTTTAAAACCTCCAAAAAAATTGAATAAGGTTTAACTTATATATTTACACCTTTTCCAAGCTTTAACTCTACTTGATTACCTTCTAATCATGTTTCATTCATGGATTCTATAGTGTTCTTTGAATATAGTATGACTGTAACAAATAAACATAGGTTTTTGAGGGCATTTAGCTTACCTAAGGGTTTTAAAATGTTCATCCAAGGATATCCTCCATCACATTATCATTCTACTTTGTCTTCATATCATAAAAAATCTATATAATTCATTATGGAGATCAAATATAGGTTACTTGACTGGTTATTGTGAATAGAGTACTCTAGAGTGTTAATCTTGAACCTTTAGTATTTATTGACAAAAAAACACAATTTATATATTTAAGTAGCATAAATAACCAAGGGTTTTGATCTTGGGTTCAATTCCCATTTCACAAGACTTACTTTATAGGTTATTTGAGCATTAATCTCTTAGATTCAATATATAATATTGATACAGTCCAGTTTGACATCAACTAACTTGCATTTACATAACAAACTATTTTTCTAAAACCTCAAATTATTCAAATCAAATAAATTTAAATTAACAAACCAAGAGTAACACAAAGGTATAGAAATATCATTTCAATCATGCTATCATTCATTGATCCTTTCTCTTTACATAGTCAACACTATCACCATGGACATAGTACATCGTTATTCATTGCTTTCACTCCATTATCATGCTCCTCTATACCTATATATCTTTAAAACTTATAAATAACTCTCTCTATGAATCTATCACCTAACATACTTACCAAAATTTTTTGCATACATATTCTACACATAAAGTAACTACTTTCTTGAATAACTAACTTTCATGTCAACTACCTAGACATGGTAAATATATTAAAACCTCTTAGTCTTGTCATTTTACTCATGTCATGTATCTATAAACCTTCGTATACCAACCCATACCCATACATGACCTTATACAAATATTGGACTTCAAAATTACATCACCAAATAGCTTCCAAATCTAAGGAGATAATTCAAATTTTCAAAATGGAGTTTTTGGCAAGAAATTCTCCCAAGCCAAAGAACATATAATACAAGTAAATATGATGATTATAACACCCTCCTAAGGTCACTATAGAAATTATAAAACTCAAATCAGATCAAAATGATCAAAATACACTTAACTACCTTGACCTAATTGATGCTCCTGTATCATAATCCCATACAAAAAGGAATTTGGGCTGAAATGAACTTCTATGTTTTTCTTCCTAGTCTTTTAATTCATGTTCCTTGGATCATCCTTCTCTTATGATTCTCCACCTTGCTTAAGATTCTCATCTTATTTTCTCTCTTTCTTGCATCTATCAAATACTATCCTACTTCCTTGCTTCTAGTGCTTACTTTCAATAACTAGCACTTTACGTGCACTCTTACCTTGCTCTTTGCCTCTATCATATGGGATGTGTATGTCCAAAAATATTGATGCTACACCTATAATTCCATATTCCTATGTTCAAATATTCATGATTGCTACAAAAATAATGATAATTTATTTCCTACCTATTATCTTAATGAGATTCAGTCCTCCACAAGGCTTTATGTCTTCAATCTTATTCATTGTTGTCATTAATGCTTCCTCTTGATGTCCTTTGTCCTTCATCTTTTGAACCCAATATGCTAAAAACTATAAATTTTCCTCATTAACCATATTTTCAACACGTAAGGCTCTCTCTAAGGTTATCATTTCTATCTCTAACTATTTAACACTCTCATATGTAAGAATGTAATCAGATGTCATACCTCCTTCATTGGTTTATGTAGACATTTAATTCCTAACACCATTTTGTTGAAATTATAAGTATTATTTGAATTTGTGAAAATACATAATTTAGGCCAAAATATCTCAAGTTCACTAATTTGTTTGATCTAGTCATATAAAAGTGCGTATTTAGGTTAATGTATCCTTAAATAGGGAAATGCATTTTATATGATTATTAACTTTTCTCAGATCATTTGAGTCAAAGTGATGAAAAATGCATTTTGGTGCTATAGATCACTCTTTTTTTCTAATTTGGAAGCACATGACATGTGTATGTGTTATTTTGTGTTGAACACATCCTAAATGGGATAATGGTTTGTACACAACTAACATCACCTTCTAATTCCTCTCCAGTCAAATTATGACCCAATAATATGACATTCTAACAAGTTTGATTAATTTAGTGTAACCAATTTCCAAAGAATTACTTAAATTTTGAGTAATCTTACTTAAGAAAATTAAACCAAATTATGAGCTTAAGTAATAATACCATGGAATTTATTGAATATATTTTTATTAGAAATTGATTCTGATTAACTGCATCATCAAATGACATAATTTGTGGGATGGCATCCATAAGCCATAAATGTAACAAATATCAGGATTATGGCTTCCCATAAATATTTGATGATTCAACCTTTCAAATATTGATGAGGGTATTTATGGATTTTATTTACATAATTGGATTAATTCATGGTGACACATCTTGATCTCAAGATGGACTATGATGGTTGATCCTAATCAGTTTGGAAAATATATAAATAGGAGGGCTAAGACCACTTTAATTAAGCTTCATTTTGTCTAAACTTTATTATGAATAATTACCTCCAAATTCCATTTATTTGTGTTATTTATTATGCTTAATTTGTAATAGGATAAATTCAAGATAGGCATACCATTGATTTTATATCATCAACCTAGTTTAGTTGGTGTTCTTGAGATGATGGAGGAGCTTTACATTCATCATTGTTGAAGAGTTGAGAACCTAATCAAGAGGTAAATATGTTTTGAGCCACTTTCTTGTGATGGGAAGATATTGGGAAGGTAATGTATATGTGTTTTCTTTTACTTGCTCTTAATTATCATTTTCACACCCTATTTGAATAGGTTGGCTTAGCTTGTTAGTTATTTATGCAATTTTTTGGGTTTCTTGACTAATGCTTGATCTAACCATTTTTGTAACACATCTATACGTATTGGAACATCCAGTGGGACCATACAACAAATTTAAGTAAAAAAGACACTTTGATAATCTTAAATTTCCTTAGAATTCTTTTAAAATCCTTAACAAACAATTTTTAGCCTCATTTTCCCATTTTTTGATGTTTTTTGTTGATACACAGGTCGCATAGTGACCAATGTTGGTTTTTTGTAATTGGTATCAGTCCAGGATAATCAACATTGGTTAGGTAGGTTAGAGGGAAAAACATAATGAAACAATCACATATGAGATCTTTATTCAAAGTTGTAGTTGTTAATTTGAGTTTTTAAGTCTTTATCTGAACTTTAATTTCATGATCCATAAGTTTCATTTGGATATTTTGTCCTAACTTAGGATAAAAAGAATATTTGTGAAAAATATTTTTTGCTTAAGGGTTCATAGGTGACTATTATTGGTTATTTTCAACTGGCATTGATTTAGTTTATGACTGGCATTAGTCTTGTTGTAACCAACATCGATAAATGTTGATTGACGTCAGTCTATGTGTGAAAAATAGAGAACCTTAGAGCAAATTTTTCAAACTTGATTATTTCATTATCAATTATGCTTCAAAGCAGGGAGAAACAAAAATTTTAGTATTATTTAAGTCTTGAACCTTTCCTTTGGTGTTTAAAAGGAACTTAGATGGGTTGTTTAATTGTTTTGTGAATTTTTTCAAAGTTCTTTCAAACTAAGGCCAAAGGGCCAAGAACTTCATTAAACATTTCAATTTGGAGCTTAAAACTAACATTCACGTAGGTTTTAATCTTTTCAAAAGTGTGTTATTTTATGAAAAATTACCTATTGCTTGTTTTTTCTTTGAGTAAAATGAAGAGTTCATATATTCTCTCCGCCCATCAGCTTTAGGACTCTTGGGTGACCAAAAGTGCCTTTTTATTACAACTATGCCTTTGTCTAATTCATCAAAAGGAAGTTTTCTAGGCTCTCCCCAAAATCCATATGGTTTGGGTGATATAAAAACAATCTCTAAAGCCTTTTCACTTAGATCATTTATTTTATGTAATTTGGCTTGTGGAGGGGAGCTCATAGCCTCTTTACAAGTTCTTTATGGAAGCTTTAACCTAGGGTTTCATCTCCTAGAATTTTTTCAACCCGACTCCATGATGGGGTATACAAATTGATGGAGACCCACTAGGACATTTGATTGAATGGTGAAGCAAACTCCATTAGTGGTAATCTAGCTCAAAATGTATGATCAATCCAAACATCACACTACACTAAGTAATTGATAGATGTAGTGGTTGTGAAAAGGACAAGACCTTTTCAAAATAAGTTGATTGACATGGATCCAATTGACGTAAGGCATATATATCATTATCCATGATTAGGACCATTTATATCTTCAAAAATTTAAGCTTTAGAACACACTTGTCATAGACATATTATTGATGCAAGGTGAGTAACCTAAAGGTCCATGTTTCTATACAATCTCTTGGGAGAAGGGGGGTGTAAAATACCCTACTACTTCATGAACATTTATTTTTATATTAACAATTAAAATCCTCCCAAGATCACCTATATAGATTAATTAAAATAATACGATACAACCTTATCAGTTTAGGGCTTAGGATAATTTACTTAGTTATATTTGTATTTGTCTTTTCCTTTACTTTCTTGGTCATGATTTGAGTCTAAAACGTGTTTGTAACATGTCATAACCAAACACATTTGTTTTCCTTCATTTATTAAACAAGGAGGTATTATGGTGGTCAAATCCAAATCATCTTTGCCTTGTTCAGATCCTCATCTTAAACATTGTGTTTGTATTGTCTAAACAATGCAGTTATGTTGCCCATTTGATTCTAAACCACTTTCCAATAATATTTAAGTCATTCAATAATAATTCAAATTCATAATTACACCTTTCTATGTTTTAAATAAACATATTTATTGGTTTTACCATTTGCACTTGGTTTGAGTTAAATTGGGTTTAATTTCCCATTTGGATTGAAGGCCATTTATATACTCATTATTATCATCTGATCATTATGAACTTAGGTTATATTGCATGTCACTTATTCTCTATGTTCTATAACACATTTTATTCTAACTTATATTACCATGTGAATGCATTGTGCTACTCATTTGGTCTTAGTTTTATCCTTAAGAATTCTTGCATGTTTTCACATCTTGAGTTTCTTAGTTCACATCATCACCTTCCTAATATGAAGGGATTTCTTCTAATTTCCTAGTATCAACTCCTTTAAGTTTAACTAAATTTTATAGTATTGATGTATCTCTCAACCTATGTTTAGTGCACTAGTTTACACTTAGGTATTTGAGTTATCATACCCTCTTCTAAATTATACAATTTCAACACTACCTAAGATTGAGTAATTTTATGAACACATTCTTCTAATTGTGTGGTACTGTGCTACCTCCTTTTTTATTATAGTCTCTTTTTTACCTTGTCATTTTTTTATAAAAGATTAAAAGCCATACCTTATTTAAACATTTGTAAAACATTCTCCAAATCTTTCCAAACATAGAGAACAAATCTTTTTTTTGTCATGACTTAAAGGTAAACTCATAGTGGGGTCTCTTATGGCCCTAGATATGAGGAGGATCTCTCTTATGATGGAAAAGACAATTCTGTGGGCCTTGAAGACATTCCCATGACTATAAGATCTGAGGAAGATTTGTTTCTCTAGATTTTCACTAATTACATTCAAATGAGAAAGAAACTAAGGTTAAGAGGTTATGGTTTTGATGTTACCCAAATTTAGTGCGCACCGTATCCAAGCCTTGTGGGAGCTCCTCTTTGGCTATGGAGGAAACACTTGCAATAAGAATGAAACATAAAAAAGAAAGATGTTAGAAGAGGCTATGGTGGACTGCTAAGCTACGTGCTCGGTCCTGAAAGCATGAAGCTCCTTAAGGGATGACAGTCCACTATTTAAAGATAAAAGTATTGTAAAGGAAGAAATGATAAATGACTAAAGAAATAGAAAAGTAGATGGTGTGTACCTATTCCTTGTAGTCTGTGTATCTCAGAATGCTACAAAAGGCTGGCTAAAGGTTCTGTCTGGTCTAGATGGGCTATTTGGATGGCTTTCTAGTTTACTAGTTTAGAACATAGTCACTGACATTAGTGGGTTTGCTGAGGTCAGTCGGGTAAATGGTGCCAACATTGGTTGGGTTGCCGGTGTTAGTCTGGCTAAAGGTGCTGACGTTGGTTGGTCTGCCAATCTCAGTTGGGGTCATCGACCTTGGACAGCTTTTAGAATATTTCTAGGATAAACAAAGGGGTTTTTGGAAGTTCAGAGGTTGGTTCAGGGTTGTGGGAAGGTGAATGAGGTATGAGGAAGGGTATAGGTAGAGGATTGGTGTGAAAAGGGGGTGAGAACAAGGGGAAGGCCTTTCAGCCCCTCCATAGAAGAAGTCAGGCCTCTCAATAGTATTTAGAAATATCAATGAAAACTAATTGACAATATATTATAAAACACTAAAATGAAAACCAGAGTACTTAACTTTATAAGGTGAAGAACTAGAGGTGTCCTAATAGTGATTCCCATTATGGCTGATGTGATCGGTGTTGTGAGCTAATGAAGTGAACATAGATTGCTTCAATTCAGTAGCTCGAGGTCTTCTTACAATCTTTCAATCCAGTCTCTAAAATGATTTGTGTAGAGCTTCGATAGCCAGGAGAACAATAGTCAAGTTTTGGTGCTTGAAATCTCAGAGTGTGCGTGCCCATGTGCAAAAAGGTCACCTTAGCTCAATGTTAGAGCTTGGCTTATGTAATCAACATCAGTGATCCTCTCGGCATCGATGTAGAACTATCGATGTTAGCTGCGAGTTGACCGATGTTAGTGGAGAGAGAATAGGTAAAAGGGCTATTTTTAGCTCTTTGCCCATTTCTCCACCTGCCAAGTGCCTTTTCTATTGGAGAACGGTCAAAACAAGGGCTTATGAGGCATGAGAGTTAATTAGGGAGTTAAGATGGGGTGAGAATAGGTCATGGGTAGTTAGGGTTTGGAGGACCTAGTCTCAGGCTAACTCATAGGCTAAGAAATGGTCTTAGGGTGAGGTGTCTAGGTGAGGTGTCCAAGGTGAGGTAATTAATTTAAACTAAGTAGTTTTTAAATCAATAAGGTGTGAAAGTGTGGGTTAGGAGTGTTAATGTTTAGAAGGAGACCAAGGGGGGTTGACATGATATTGGTGTCTACATTTGCCCCTTTTTGTCTTATGGTTTATTCTGACGAACTGCAAGACAAAAATAGATGTAGGTTGCCCCAAGTATGGGATGAGGTATTCCCTCTAAAAGTGGGAATCGAGAGAAGGTAATCCAAAATCGGGTGTTGATTTGATAATCAATGGATGGGTAGGGTGAGGTTGGAGTGTGAATGCTACAATAGTTGAGATTGTGCGTATACCACTTCACTTGATAGGCAGGTCAAATTATCATAGGAAAGATCAAGGAGGACTAAAATCAAAGTAACTAGTCCCCAACTTATTAGTGGTAGTTTATTGGGTTAAAATGATCAAAGCTATAGCTCCAATGGTCAAGGAGGACTAAAATTGAAGTAACTGGTCCCCAACGTATTAGTGCTAGCTGATTGGGTTAAAATGATCAAATTTGTAACTCTAATGGTCGAGGAGGACTAAAATTAAAGTAATCGGTCCCCAGCTTATTAGTGGTAGCTGATTGGGTTAAAACAATCAAATCTATAGCTCTAATGGTTGAAGAGGACTAAAATTGAAGTAATTGTTCCCCAACTTATTAGTGGAAGCTAATTGGGTTAGATCAATCAAAGCTATAGCTCCAATAAGCATCATGTTCCAAGTATCTGGGTTAGAAAATGCTCTTAGAAAACACAAAAATGTCATAGATATTGGGGATAAACATGGTTGTGATTCGATAATAGGTGTGAGGGGCGCGTACAATTTGCTAACTATTCATGATGTAGCATATGCAATCAAAACAACCAAGGCAAAGTTTTCTCAAAAGTGGTCATGGTCTGAGGAGATAGTCGTGATCTCTAAGGTCGTTTGTCAAGTTGGGCTGAGATATAAGTGATTTCGAGTGTTGTTTATTGTGGTTAGGGAGATGTATGTGATCTCTAATGTGCCCCATGAGAAGTCTAAGATGACTTCTACAGTGTTAGGGCTGGTTATTTGGTCATGATTTTGAGCAATTTTAGAGAAGACCTATGTTTTATATGATGATGTTATAGCCTTTTCCATATTGTGTGATGGTGTATGCTGTAACATAGGTTATGTGGTTTTTCATCCTTAGCAATTTTCCATATTGGTGATGGTGTATGCTAAAAATTAAATGAGTTTATTTATGCTTCAACAGGTTTCCATATTGGTGATGGTATATGCTTGACATAAATTGTGTTTGGTTGATAGTTTCTATGTGTATTGTTTTCCATAGAAACTAATGTGAATGGGCTATGATAATTTATGTAACACAAATTGGTATTTGCATTAAATAAATCATGATGTTATGTTAGTGGTTAGAAAATGTTTTGGTTGTATTTTATCAGAAACATGTGATGTTATTTATGATAAAATTGAGTGGAATGTTAGGTTCATAACTTTATAGTGAAAATTATGAGATGACAATATGCGAGCATATAATTTTAAGACATTGCATCCTAAAAGATAAACTGGCATGTGACGAAGGTGTGTAAGAAGTGAAAGGTGCGTTGCTCTTTCATTAATAAGGACCATAATGATAACATAAATACAGTTTTTGCAAATAAAATCCCTGTTCATGCATTACGTCGTTGACCATTGGTTTTTGTTAGAGAAGTACCCTAATCACTTGATGTTAAGTGAGCTCAAAATCCCTTGGGTATTTTGGGGTAATAGGTGTGATTATGTGATATGTGAGGATAGCGTAACCCTTTTTACCAGGGATAACTTTGCCCCTTTTATAGGTGACCTTGAGAACGACTATAGGCAAGTCCATGACTTAATAGTTTTTTAGTCAATTTTTTTTTGGGAGACTGATCAATGCAGGAAGTCTACTTGGGGATGTTGTTTTTGTTTTGTGGTCATGTGAAGATGATCGATGCGGGGAGCTTTTGAGAGGGTGCTATTTTTGTAGCAAAATTTTGGCATAGCCATCCTTTGAGGGAGTGGTCTATATTTTGCTTTGTATGTTTTGATTTCTTTGAATAGATGTCCTTCAAGGGAGCAGTCTATTAATTATAGCAATAATGCAGCTGTCCTTTGAGGGAGCAGTATACATTTATAATTTATGACCTTTTAATATTTTTTTAGGCATCCCAGTTTTATGTTTTTTTTTGTTAACTAAACTTTTAGTCATGGACTAGACTATAGAGGTTTAGGGGTTTCCCTTTTATTAGGACAAAGCATTAATGCTTAAAAAAAGGGTTAACTAATTTTTATAGGGAGAAAGGGTTGAAAAGAATGGGAATGAGGATGACGGGGGTTGTTCAAGGGATGAGCTCAAGTTAAACATCAAGTGAATGATTACTTGGTTAATAGTAAAATGGTCAAAGATGAAAGGCATTAAGGGGCTCAGGTTCTGGCTAGCCTTTGAGAGAAGACAGATGATAAGTGACTGATCCATACTTGTGCATTATTATATATGGTCTGAGCCAATTAAGAGCAAACTTGCCTCATTTGCTTCTTTCCATATTGGTCACATGTTGGTTTTATTTAAGGATGAGATCTCTGATTTTGAAATCTCGCTCTTTCAAATTTTTGTTTTAGGCATGCTTGATGCGATCTTGGTAGATATGAAGATGATTAAGAGTGACAAGATGACGTTTGTCGAGTAACTCAAGTTATGTTAATCGATCTTGATGAAAGTCATCGTTAGAGAGCATGTCATGCAAGGAAATGTGAAGAGAAGGTATTTGTACTTTAAGAGGCAAGACGACCTCGATTCATACACTAAGGAGAAAGGTGTAGCACCCATAGGGGTTCAGATGCTAGTGCGGTAGGCCCACAAAGCAAAGGGAATGTGAGTGTGCCAATGCCTTCCAGTGTCATTGACCACCTTCATTAGGATTTTAGTTAGTATTTTGTTAGAAGCTTATACCTATCCACTTGCTTATAGATAGTAAGGTGAGGAGAAGCTGAGCTTGAGGCCAAAAGCATCGCAAAGCTTTTGGATGGTTTTATTTTTGAAAGATTTGCCATTATCAATGATTATCTTATGAGGTACACCAAAATGATAGATGATGTGGTGGTTAATCAAGTTGATTATTTTGTCGACTTTAGTGGAGATGATGGGAACAACTTCCACCCATTTAGTGAAATATTCAATTGTTGTGATAATATACTAATGTCAGAGAGATGAATGAGGGTTAATCTCACCAATTAGATCTAAGCCCCATTATGAAAAGGGCCAAAACTCCTTAGCAACTTGTAAAGCCTGGCTAGGGACATGAAGTAGGTTAGCATGTTACTGACATTTGATACAATGCCAAACATAGTCACTATAGTCTTGGTTAAGAGTGGGCCAATAATATCCCAGGCAGAGGATGCGCTTTGAAACTGAGTTACCACTAAAATGTCCTCCAAAAATCCCATCATGGACTTGTTTGATGGCATGAGATGTCTCAGTGGTGGTTAGGCATTAGAGAAGGAGGCTGTCAAAACCTCATTTGTAGAGAAGACCCCCTAGCATGGTGTATTGAGTAGTACTCTTGATAAAAGCCCACCGTCCATTGCTAGAGAGGTCAAGAGGAATGATAGAATAAGTCAAAGTAGTCAACAAGTTGTTTATACCAAACATCATGTGGACTAGAGTTGATATTGCCAATAAAGTTGATGTCAGTTGAGATATATGAGGGTAATGCCAAATGGTGTACCATGACATAAATTCTCAAGGAAGTAGATGAAGATGGGATGTGTGAGGTGAGAGAGGCCATTGTGTTGACAAACTTATGCATAAAGTGAGGAATAGTTTGCAAGAGATAATGGTCAAAAGACCCTAACAATGTGTCAACACAGTGTTTATATCATTGCAAAACTTCATTTTTACAAAGATATGAACCATTAATCTAATTAACGACTAGTTGTGAATCACTAAAGATATTGATTGTCTTAATGCCCAAGAAAATGGTAGTTTAAAGACCCAAAACTAAGGCTTCATACTCAGCCATGTTATTGGTGCATTCAAAGTCAAGTTTTAAGGATAGAGGCATGGGCTCGCCCTCGTGAGGGATGAGAATGATCCCCACACCCCCATTGAGTTGACATTTAGATCCATCAAAGAACATTGTGATAAAGAGGGTGGGATCCTAATCTTCCAAGTTGTAGGCAAGAATCTCAGAATCACTGAAGGTGACAGAGGCAATGGTGGGTAATGATTTGACTAAAGAAACCAGTGGTTGGGGGTCTTCAAGTTGGACCTCCACTACCTGTAAAGCTTTGATCAAGGTTTGGCGATGTTGTGGAGAGCTTTATATTAGGTCATACAAAGACATCTTCACAAGGGTTTGGTGAGGTTGTTTCACCATGGAGTCACGAATTGCCCCCAAAGATGTTGGTTGAGATGTGCCCAAAATAGAAATCTTGGGCTTTGGTGGTGGAGAGGGCTTGGAAAATGGATATGTCCAAGGGGTAAAAAACTACTCTTTTCCTTTATCCTTTAGGGTTTGGGACCTGGTGGCCACATTAATAGTGTTGATTTTGAATAAAAGGGGAGAAGGTGGTAGAGGGACCATAATCTCGCATTGGGATCTAGATTCAAGTGATGAGGTTTGGGAGGCATGGGATGGTGTCGGTAGTTTGACAAAAAGGTGGTCAAGAGAATACTCAATGAGAAGGGTGTCCTTTTCTAGGTGTTGGTGAATGATAACCTTAAGAGCATAACAACTCTTATTATTATGCCCAACTGTGTGATGATATAAGCAAATTTGAGTGTCATCGAACCAAGATGGTTTTGATCTGAGAGGTCGATATAGCTTAATGGGTAGGAGAACAATGCTATAAGACTGTAAAAATTAGCGTAACAGTGAATCATAGGAACCCACTAATAGGTCTATGCTCGTTGTTGTAGTAGGGGTTGACAACTTCTATTTAGGAGTTGTAGGGGAGTTTTTCATACCACCTTATTGGTTGGTGGTGTGGCCACATGCGTAGATGGCACTTTATTGATGAGAGGTGTCAAATTTCTTGGAGGAAATATGTTTTTGATGAGTAGAGGGAGTAATGGAGGTAGTTTGTATTTGTGAGGTGTTGGAATAGGGAGCACTCTTGTTATAGTGGAAGGATGTGGACCCAAGATAGAGGTCAATGGTGAAGGTGGGGGTGGAGTAGACTGACATGGTTTAGCATCTTCCTTTAGTATGGTGTAAGGACCACTACTATGTGGGGTGAGGTTCAAATCTAACTTCACTTGTGGGTGAGTTAGGTTTGATATAGGATGAACACCAAGAGATCTAATTTATTTTACCATGGTGGATGCCTACGAGGGTTTGGATTCAGATGTGGAAGGTTGAGCTTCTGATGATTTAGAAGTTGAAACCTGATCCTCATCAGAGACTTTGGGGTAAATCATCATGGAAGGGTCAGTAGTATAAGGTGAAGTGGGATGTGTAGGATAAGGATCCCTAAGTCACTCCCATAATGCCTCATATTCTAGGTTCCTAGAATGGAAGAATCCTAAGTTTTTTGCCAATCGAGAGAAGGGTTTAGATGACATCACATGAGGCCTTACAATCGATCCTTCAGAGGATTTGGGTGTTTGTGAGAGTGGAAATGTGTTGGATGCAGTGATCTCAACCCAAAGGTGAGAGAGAACCATCACCGGGTCTTCCTTAACTGAAGTGGGTGAGGTGTCGAATTCTTATCTTGATGGAGAAGGGATTGGAGAATTTGGCTCTTCAAGCGGATAGAGTGCAAAGATGATCATGCCTTCCATGTGTGGTCTAGGAGCATGGAAAGTATGATCCTCCATTGGTAATAAGAAGGATAAGGGTGGGGCCATTAGCGTTGGTACCATCAAAGCATCCTCCAATATGGGAGAGGTCAAAGTAGACTCTCCTATGTGTAAAAGGCGGGTAGATGGAGGACTACCCTCCATCGGTGGAGGAAAAATAGGAGAGGAAGGATCCTCTAAAGGGTAAAGCAGAGGGATGATGGCCCCTTCTACATGAGGGAATGGAGTATGAATGGTAAATTCTTCTAATGGTAGAAGAAGAGGGAAGGTATGGGTAAGAAGAATAGGTAATACGGGATCCTCACGAGGTAGAAAAGTGGGTAGAGGAGGTGCTTGATGTCGTGGGGGTGATACAGGTGAAATAGGTTCATCCACACGAGGAAGATGGTGAGGCAAAGGGAGCTCTTCATTGCATGGGGGTGGTATGGGTAAAATAGGCTCTTCTACCTGTGGTGGATAAATGGGTTGACTAACCTCTTCAAATTGTGGGAGAGGTTGGATAGGAATGAAAGGAAAGACCATGTTGATTTTACGTATGTTGCATTCTTGAGGGTCATTAACCATGGTCTAAACATTGTTTTGACTTGGGGGATGGTTAGGAAATGGTTGCCTAAAGACATCCATGTTTTGGTTGTTCGGCGCATTAGGGTTATCCAAAACAAGGTTCCCTTTATCTAACATGTTTTGAACAATGTTTTTTAGGGTTTTGTAATTATCTGTGTCATGACCCTTGACATGATGATAGTTACAAAAGTCAGTTTCCCTATACCATGTAGGGATGGCTCGTGAGGGGTCAAATTGGATAGGTGGTTAGATTTGAGGGAGGTTGAGGACTCTCTGATTCACTAATTTATCCAATATGGAAGCATACGATTCTCCTATTGGAGTGTATCATCACTGTTCATATCATTGTTGGAATTATCTAGTGATGTTTTGCGAAGTGGAGGGCTCAGATTGGTTGGTTGTGGTAGAAGATGGTGACCTAAGGACCACAACGTTCATCGACCCCTTAGACTTGGGGTGAGAAGAAGAAGGTTTGGAAGAAGAAGGGTCATTGGGTTTTGAATTGGTATTTTTGTTACACAATTTGACCCTGTCTTCTTTGATTACACAGAGTTCAAGCTTTTAGGCCATAGTGAAAGCTTCATCAAATGTGCAGAAAGTTTGAACCCATAGAGTGGATGAGATGTGCTTGGCACATGCTCTTGAAAAGAGTTCAATGAGCTCAGGTTGAGGTAGTGAGAACGAGAGTTGGTTGATCAAACTTCTCCAATGGGAGATGAAGTCTACTATTGACTCATCCTCAAATTGTCTAATGGAATAAAGGTATGTGATGGAGACCTTCTTGGTAATACTGATTGAGAAATGATCAAGGAATAACTAAGCGAGTTGAACAAAAGTGAAGAGAGAATGACTAGAAATGGAGCTATACCAGTCAAGGGTAGCACTAAAAAGTGACAGGGAATGTGTGAAGCAATAACACATCATCATGCCCTATGAGGTAACAAGCATGTCTAAATGCTTGCAGATGTTGTTGTGGGTCCTCTTTACTCTAAAAGCAAGTAAATTTTGGGGGTTCCCACTGGCTAGGGTATGGTCAAATAGGAACTGAAGGGTGGATAGGTTCATCAAAAAATTGTTCATACAAAAGAACACTCCTCAAACATGAAACAGATGTCTCAAGGTTAGACATCTTATCCATCAGCATCTTAATTAGATCAGGAGATGGATTGGCATGAGGGGCACCCCCTAAGTTATAGGGTACCTTGAAGGCATTATAAGGGGCATATGATGTACTTGGTTGCATTTGTGTAGGTGCAACATAATGATAGCTCATCATAGGGGCTGATGTAGAGGCCAAGGGGGCTTGTGCCATGAAGTTGGAGGGCACAACTTGACTAGATGTTGCCAAGGGTGGTTAAATGGTGGTGACACTAGTTAAAGGATAAGTGGTCACTCATGTTTATAGGTGCAAGAGTGGATGGGATAGAGATAATCAAGTTTTAAAAAGGTGTTGAACTTGGTTAAATTATTTGCATTTGAGGGGGTACAAAAACCCTGATGGAGGTAGGGCAAGAAAGGATAAAAGGGGAGGCCAAATATTGAACATTGGCCATGGTTGGTTTGTTGGTCAAGGCAGTGGCCTGAGTGACCATAGGTTGGGTAGCGGATACTATTGATATCATTGCCGCTTCAACCAATGAAGTTGGCATCCTATAAATAGGGTTACCCGAAGGATCTTGCATTTGGCTTCTAGCAAGATAATGTTGGAGAGCCTTGACATTGTGATCAAGGAATCTCTCAAAATCTTGATCCCCTTTGAGAACAATAAGAGGTTGATTAGGGGTAGGTTAGATAGGAGTATGCTCAGTGTCTGAAGTATACTCCATTAGATGACTTGGCACAAAGGGCAAAGGTGGAAGTGGCTATTGACTCGCATTGTCAACAAGGAATTTGGATTGACTGCATGTCAAGACCATCCAAGGTGAAAGGGGTTTAGGTTCCAAAAACTATGTGTTTTAGTTTCAAAAAACTAGAATTTGTGTTAAACAACAAGAAATTTGGGTTTTAATCTTGTTGTTTAGATATTTATTTATTTATTTATTGACAGTGACTGATGTCAGTTGTTTAACCGATATCAGTTAGAAAATGTTGCCGATGTCGGTCAGTTAACTGATGTCGGTGAAGGTTTGATTGCCAACGTCGGTGGAGAAACTGATGTCAGTTTTTGTGTAATTCTAGAAACACAAAAGATTGATAGTTTTTGGAAGAAGAAGATATTCTGAGTTATTTTGGACTTCAGAATGGTATGACCTTACCAGCTCAAACACTCATATAAAACTAGTAGAATAGATGATTAGGCAAGCAACCTCTAAAATGTTAGATTCCTAGGAATGAGTTTTAAAGACGTGGTGGCTTATGCCTTAAGATAATGTGTTGGGAGTTGGGCTTGTAGAACAGTTCCTAGAGAGGAAGTCTATGGCTGGTTTCAAGTTGTGTTATGGTGCTCAAAGATATCTGTGTTAGGTTCAGTACGTGGCCTGGTGTTGGGGCTTGCTCCCCTCACTTCATGAACCTAGAGCTGGGTTGGGCCTCTTATCCAAAATATACCTTCCCTATAGTTTATACTCTGCTAGAGAATAGAGTGGGTCCTCCTCTTGGTGGTGAAATCCAAGTAGGATCATCGAGTGGGGTAAGGTATCCACTATGTGATGAAATCCTAGATGGGCCTTGTCTCAAGTAAGTTTATGTGTTTGATTTGAAGTGATTATGGTTTGGTTGTGTCACATTCGTGCACTACGATTCATTCATAATGCTTTAATTACTAAGTGGGCTAAGTGTGCATCCAAGCAAGAATGAAATGCAATAGTTTATAACCCAAATCAAAATATGTTATTCAAATGCAAACAAATGGAGAAGAGGTAAAGAGTATGAGTTTTTCACTACTCTATGATACATGCAAGAAGTAACAAGAAGAAAAAGAGATTTTCTTTTTAACCTCTGCTAATGATTTCCTTTTGAAACAAAATGATAAAAGAGGTAAAAAACGGAGAAAGAATTAATTAACTTTATGTAAAAAAAATAGAAAGTAAAAGAAGATAAGTTTTTTATTTCTCAAGAAATAAAGGCAAAGAAGAGGGGATGCAAGAAGTGAATATTTTTCTAATGCATCTACATGAAAATTTGATTTTTAAAAGAAGAATAATGAACCCAAGGAAAACTCCAAGGGCCCCACTAGGCATGCCAGAATGTTTCTCTAGATTTTCACTAATTACATTCAAATGAGAAAGAATATAAGGTTAAGAGGTTATGGGTTTGATGTTACCTAGATTTAGTGTGCACCGTATCCAAGCCTTGTGGGAGCTCCTCTTTGGCCATGGAGGAAACACCTGCAATAAGAATGAAACTTAAACAAGAAAGATGTTAGAAGAGGCTATGGTGGACTGCCAAGCTACGTGCTTAGTCTCAGAAGTGTGAAGCTCCTTAAGGGATGACAATCCACTGTTTAAAGATAAAAGTATTGTAAAGGAAGAAATGATGAATGACTAAAGAAATAGAAAAGTAGATGGTGTGTACCTATTCCTTGTAGTCTATGTATCTCAAAATGCTATAGAAGGCTGGTTGAAGGTTCTATCTAGTCTAAATGGGCTATTTGGATGGCTTTCTGGTTTGCTAGTTTAGAACACTATCATCGACGTTGGTGGGTCTATTGAGGTCAGTCAGGTAAATGGTGCTGATGTCAGATGAGTTGATGGTGTTGGTCTAGCTAAAGGTGCTGATGTTGGTTGGTCTACTGATGTCAGTTGGGGTCATCAACCTTGGATGGCTTTTAGAGTATTTTTGGGATAGACAGAGGGGTTTCTGGAAGTTCAGAGGTTGGTGCAGGGTTGCGGGAAGGTGAATGAGGTTTGAGGAAGGGTATAGGTAGAGGGTTGGTGAGAAAAGGGGGTGAGAACAAGGGGAAGGCCTTTCAGCCCCTCCACAAAAGAAGTTGGGCCTCTCAACAGTATTTAGAAATATCAATGAAAACTAACTGACAATATATTTTAAAACACTAAAATGAAAACCAGAGTACTTAGCTTTATAAGGTGAAGAACTAAAGGTGTCAAGATAGTGATTCTTGTTATGGCTGATGTGACCAGTGTTGTGAGCCAATGAAGTGAACATAGATTGCTTCAATTCAATATCTTGAGGTCCTTGTACAATCTTTCAATCCAGTCTCTGGAATGATTTGTGTAGAGATTTGGTATCCAGGACAATAATAGTCAAGTTCTGGTGCTTGAAATCTTAGAGTGTGCGTGCCCATGTGCAAAAAGGTCACCTTAGCTCAATGTTAGAGCTTGGCTTGTGTAATCGACATCGGTGATCCCACCAACATTGACATAGAAATACTGATGTTAGTCGTAGGTTGACCGACGTCGGTGAAGAGAGAATAGGTAAAAGGGCTATTTTTAGCTCTTTGCCCATTTCTCCACCTACCAAGTGCCTTTTTCATTGAAGAATGGTCAAAACAAGGGCTTATGAGTCATAGGAGTTGGTTAAGGAGTTAAGATGGGGTGAGAATAGGTCATGGGTAGTTAGGGTTTGGAAGACCTAGTCTCAGGCTAACTCATAGGCTAAGAAATGGTCTTAGGGTGAGGTGTCCAAGGTGAGGTAATTAATTTAAAATAATTAGTTTTTAAATTAATAAGGTGTGTAAGTGTGGGTTAGGAGTGTTAACATTTAGAAGGGGACCAAGGGGGTTGACACGATATTGGTGTCTACAAGATTATCTTAAATATCAACCCCAAGAGGACAAGGATGAATCACTCCTAAGATTGGTTGAATATGGTGCTAGACTACCCTCAGACTTTCTTATGGAGTAATTAAATATCTTGGTTAGATAAGGAAAGAAACAATGAGGAAAATTAGTCATGAAAATTTCAAAAAATTTCATACCTTATTATAGAAAAGGGAAAGAACTAATTATAGAGTCACAACCAAATAATCAAGATCTTATCACCAAGATCAATGCAGACCAACTTATCACAAACTTGATAGACTTTTTAGTTGCTACTTCAATCTAAAATGATGCTTCTAAAGAATAATGGAATGTGGTTAAACCAGCACAAAATATATTTGAGAACATACCATTGATAGATTAAAATGTCTCAATCAACCAACCTAAGTCCTAATAGGCTCCACAACATGTTTCACTAAACATGGAGCATACATTTTTCAATCACCAAGAACCTCTTGTTCCTTTTCAGAATCAAGGATCAAAACATTTAGTACACATTGAAGAAATGGCCAAAAATATTTGGCTAGTTTATCTCAACCAACATGTACTTTGGAAAAAATACCAAGGATTCCCCAAAATCAATAGAACACATATAATTCAAGGCAGTAGATTCCAAAGAATCAATGGCTCCCTTACTCAATTCAAATAGTGAAATAAAATAAAGTTATAGATTAAAGGGTGTATATACATAATAAATCCACATAATAGGGGCACATACCACCCCAACAACATTATGTTCCACTCATAAATAGACTGAACATGCAAGAGTGGAATTCTATGAAAGAGATTGTGTCATGATTGGAGACAAGAAAAATAATAAAGAAGTACAAATTCAATGAGATATGTCCATATATATTTGATTTAAGTTTTCTCAAAGTCCCCATTTTATTTCATTTTGAGGAACCCAAATTTGACAAATACAAAGGAAAGGGTGACCCTCATGAATACATTCAAGCATTTTTTGTGTTATGCCAAGAGGTTACTTATAATAGTGTTTATTTGATTCATTTTTTTCCATGAAGTTTAGTAGGACAAGCTCTATATTGGTTTTTTAAGTTACCCAAGGGATCAATTGTAGATTAGAATGATCTATCTTAAAAAAAATTCAACCACTTTTCATATAAAATTAAACATGAATTAACCATTGTTGACTTTTTCAAGGCTAAACAATATGATGGAAAAAGCTTCATAGCATATCTATAGAGGTGAAGAACATTAGCTAGTCACTTTCACCATAATTTGTTAGACAAAAATTGGTAGACATATTTTCACAAAGCTTACACTTTGAGGTGGTGCACAATCTATGGCTTGCTTGTGTGAACACATTTAAATAAGTTTAAGACAAGGGTGTCTAAATTGAGAAGGATCTTATTACCAAAGGCCTTGTCAATATTTATGTTTAGGGTCAAACATCAAATCAAACTTAATCATCGGTTTAAAAGGTTAAGCAAAAGAAACCTAAGATTTTCAACAAGAACAAGAACATGTTTGGAAATGGTGTCACTAAATCAAGACATATAAAAATGGTCCAAGACCCACCAGATCCAAATGTTAAATTAGCTCCACCTAATCCACTAGCTAATTTGAAAAGATTTCATCTATAGAGGAAATTTCATAATCAATTTAGAGTCTGTAGCAAATTGGAAAATCCTGTTGAGTTAGTGTTCCAAAGCTCATGATAGCTAAATTGATTATATGGCATATACCAAATCCATTTCTTATAGATCAACCAAAACTAGATTGGTATAAGGAAAGTGAATTTTACAACTTCCATCATGTTGTTGGTCATGGTGTGTATTAGTGAATCCAATTACAACACCTTATTGAAGATTTGATCAAGAGTGGTGAAGTTGACATCAATATTTATCCATAGGGTACTAATTATGATATGGCAATATACCAAGATCCATTTCCTTGACATAATCAACAACCACCAAAGAATAATCAAAACCAAGGACATAATCAGTGGTAGAATTAGAATTAGCATCAAGGTAATAATCATAATCAACATGATCATAATCAGGATCATAATACCCATGCTAACAACTTGGGTTACAACAACATGTTTTAAAACTATAACAATATCGTGGGATACATTTATGCAACCCAATTACCACTATTACTATTAAAACATGTAAACCATCCTGTAGTCTTCACAATACTAGACTTATTATTATAGGGTTAACACCCTCTCCCTTTAGTAACATTGCATCAAGTTCATGTAATTATATTGTGAATCCATTTATATGGGTTTTTATTTATAGACACCATCCTTTCTCTAATTATAATGGCTCCTCACCAACTCAAAATTGCCTCAATGTAACTAGACACCCATGAGTCACCCTCCAAGGCCCTTTTCCTTCATCTTCTAATTATAATATCTCTTTTCCAGCTCTAGATGGTTCAATCACAATTAGCGGCTTGCAAGTTACCCTTTAGGTCCCTTTGCCCTCTTATTCTAATGTTGAACCCAACATGAACATTGTGCCTTTGTCTTCAAAGTAGAATACTCTACCAACCATAGCCAAGTTATCTCATCCTACAATTTAAAATCCTTATAGTCTATCATACCAACTAAATAAAACTTGTATATAGATTTATATTTTAGATCTCTTACATATATCTAAAGTCCATATAACCATTTAGATCAAATTTTTATAAGAATCAACTATTTTTAAAGCTATTAATCTCGAACAATTCCAAACACTAGTGGAACATTTTTTTTTTGGGATATCTCACATTTGAACAAAAGGACGTGTCTACCCTAGGTTCGATCCATAATAACCCATTGTATATTTAAGTCATCATTAAAAACCATAAGATCAAGTGGGTTCTTATAGACAATGGTTAAGGGCTGAACATAGTCTATCTCAAACAAGTACAAAGATTGGGTTACACTACAAAATACATTCAACTAGAGATAATCATTATAAAGGCTTATGACAATGTCAAGAGGGAGTCTTATGGTACCATTTATTTTCAAATCATTATTGGGTCTATTTATAATCACACTTTATTACATACTATGGATATTAAATTTCCTTATAACATACTTCTTGGTCATCATTGGATCCATAAAGTATAGGTCATTACATCTACCTTACATCAGTGCCTTAAGTTCCCCATTATGGGAGTGAGGTTATTATTCCTATCGATTTATAGCCTTACAAATATTGCAAACATATAGAGGTTGAGTATCATAATTATAACTATTATCTAGGTTCTAAATTCATTGAAAAGAAGAAAAAGGAAATAGTTTCACATCTAAATATACCAACCCAAGTTACCTTGCTTATACTTCGATTGATCCATTTCCTGAAACTCTTGTAAAATAGGTTTTAATAGAATATGTGGGAATTTACACATACCATATTAAGGATGCCTTTCATGTTGCTAAGTTGCCAAAGTCTCCTAAAACATTTTGTAAACCCAAACCTTCAAAATTCCTTAATAGACCCAACTTGATTTGGAAATAGAAGAAAGAACAATTTTAACCACCTATGGTATTTGTACATGATACTTCACCAAAATAGGATTGAGAGGATTTCACTTAAGGAGAATCTTTATATTCTGATGGCATTCTTGATTACTTTTAGAATCCAAAATATCCTATCCCTAATCAGATCATAGATAATTTTGATTATATAGGAAGAGGCCTTGGCCCATGAGTGTAAGGAAACTTGTAACCTTATCAACTAGAGTACCTAATTTAAATCATGGTCTCAAAATTATACCGCATAGGGGTGACTTCATGACTTTTGATTGTGTTTTTTGTAAATCAACTAGTAATGAGACTCCTTGAAGTGATGTAGCATACCATTATAGACTTTTTGATGAGCTTAATGATTTGGATTTATTTGATTAAAATACCATTATGGCCTTAACACCATTGTGCCATTATTCCCTATGCCTTTACTATGCTAAACTCATTGATTAGGACCAACAAAATTTAGTCATATGACTTGATGAATTCTATAATGAATAATCAATTACAAAATACATGGACCTAAGAGATGGATTGCCCATTGGCATTAATAAACAAGGATTTGATGTTTCATTGGATCCTTCTGCCTACTTTGAAGAGTAGTAAAACTTTCTTGGTCATGAAGAAGATAAAACATTGATACATTTAGGTGAAATCTCTTTGAGTGATCATTGATCATGGAAAAAGTAATGAAAAAAGACACGCCCTTGAATGAAAGCCTATTTTAGGTGCTCTTGGTTGGGAAAGTTGGCTCATCCCCAAAAGATGCTCAAGGTCCATCAAGTCCTAGATCTATAGCCAATACTATTGGATATTTTTCAATGATGTCTCCAAGGTGACCAAGGATGTTGATGAGGTGTCATCTGTGTTAGAATGACAATGAAAAAGTGTGCTTCAGTGTTCATGCATAGTTCTTTAGTGTTTGACTTGTATAGGTAGATGGTGAATGTTATTAATAATATGATCATATTTTAGATACCCTATGGGGTGTTTTGAGTAATTGGAATGATTTTAGAATTGAAATAAATTCATCAAAGCAAGCATTGATGTCAAAGACAACATGTGGTAGTAGTGCATGAATGACAAAGAATTTGTATTTAATAGCTTGAATAAACATGGCACATGTGTAGGGTTGTAAGGATAAAGAATTTATGATGCATCCATATATGTTTTGGTTAAGTGTTGGTGTGTATTTTGACCATTTGGAAAGAAAAACATCCATATTATAGATTAAGAAAATCTAGACCATCACTGCATGTCAAGCAGATATGAGTGATCCATCAAGTTTATGAATTTTTTGTAGGTAATCAAAAAGTCAACATTGGTCAAAAAATTTATTAAATATGTTGTCTATAGTTCTAGTAAGGTACTCTAAAGATTTAGAGTCTTGAGGTGTTTTCTAGTTCATGATATAAAACTTAAAAGTTTCTATAGTAGACTATGATGAACCAAAGACCATCAAGTTTATCTACATTGAAGTCTGGGGTCAAATAGTCAAGACAAATGTAAGGATGATAATTTAATCAAATGTTGAATATCTATGACAAGTGTGAAATATATCAGATAGAGATCAACAGTGAGTGCATGATCATGTAGTTATGATCAAATGGAGCGTATTGAATCAATAAGTCAATAGAGTGCTCAGATTGAAAATTTAATTACCAAGTGGCTTAAGCACATTGACTAAATGGTACAAGGTGCATAGAAGGCACGTAGAAATACTAAGTGGCATAATCATGGAAGTGAGGATCTAAGATCAATGGTGAGCATTGAAAGGTAAAGACTAGGATACTTCTAAGGATATCGATGGTACATATTTTTATAAAGTTTCCAAGGAGCATGAGATGATGATAAAGTGTATGACATTTAGTTCTTGAATAGTGATGGCCCAGGTAAATGTAAGAAATTTGAATAAATTAAATTTATAAAAATATTTTACAACAATAATAATTTGTATTATGTTGGGATTAATTTTTTACAAGGAAGTTGAAAATATTTATAAGCTTTTCATGTGAGATGGTTACAGAACCAACATTATCATGAAGCAACAATCCCATTAACAAAATATAGTAAACTAAAATCAGATCATAACAAAGTAAAGTACTAAGTAACTTTGGATCAATAAAAATTAATCCAATAAACTCCCCCTTGATCCAAATGGATATGAAAATACTGAAGCAAAGAACTAAGTCATCCAAATAGACTCTTTCACAACTGCAATTGGTACACTATGTATCCTGGACTAATCCACATCATGATCATCCCTACACTATATTAGAACATGATCATATACTATCCAATGAATGAATTTTGTGTGAGGATAAATTTAGTTGGACATTGCATGATCATGTTCTACTATAGTGCATGGATGATCAGGGTGTGGATCAGTCTAAGATGTAGAATATACCAGTTTTAGTTGTGATAAATTCTACTTGGATGACTCATAGTTCTTTGCTTTAGTCTTTCTATACCCCTTTTTCTCAAGAGGGAGTTTTTTGGATTAATTTATATTGATATAAAGTTACCTTTTTAGTATTTTACTTTATTATTATTTGATTTTACTTTATTATATTTTGTTAGTGGGATTGTTGGTTCATTGGAATGTTGGTTCTGTTACCACCTCACATGAAAAGCTTATAAAGATTTTCACCTTCCTTTTAAAAATTAATCATGATACAATACAAATTATTATTATTGTCAAATAGTTTTATAAATGTAACACAATGTTAACTCGCACTGCAAACCATTGATGACTAATCAAAAGGTAATATGCAATATCTTCTCCCCCTATCAAGTGAGAGGTGAGAAGTCATGCACCAAATAAACCAAGTACAAATCACTTAAATGCTCCACATAAAAGATCATAGAAATATGACATCTATGAAAGTAAATTATAGAAGCCAAAATTGCTATTAAAGAACTAAACCCATTCTCCAAGTGAATAGCTAACTAGAGATGGTAGTAGTCTTCCATCCTCCAAAAAATCCTCCAACCTTGAGTAAGATGCTCATATTTTGTCAATCAAGAGGATCTTGAGGGACTTTTAATGAATGGTATTATCTCTAAGAGCATAATCATGAAGCGACTTTAGGAAAAAACTCATTTTTAAGGTGTCAATTCCAACTAAAAATGCACCTTTATACATCACTTTGTAATACATTTATTGTAAAAATCATATTAAGACACTTCAAATTATAAAATTAACCATTCCAATGTGTTTAGAATGTCCAAAAAACTATAGATTGCCTAGTCACATGACCACCTTTACATGAAATATTGATTTGTCAAAAAAACATTTAAATACAAACTCGTCAAGTGTCGAAAGTGACAAAATTTATGATCAAAAAGGAAAATTGAACTCTTAACCTTTAATTTCAAGAACACATTTCAATATAAAGGGTTGTCAATTCTGCTATGCATGCAAGTTTAGAATATCAAAGAACAATATTCTAAATAAAGTGGAGTTCTCAAATGTGAGGAACATAAAAGTTTCACTTAATTACTTTGCATGTAAAATGAGATACTATTTGTTATTTGCATGGTAAATCAAATTAACATTATTTTTTAATGGTGGAGCCCACATAGACTTTTGAATATTTTAAGGATTTAAACACTTCTTCTAGCATGTACTATTTCTTCTTCCAATAGGTGTTTCACCATAAAGGTAAGTTTATAACAAAATATTATTTGTTATTTTTTCTTTTTTTTGTGTGTGCAAGTCATCGTAATACATGCCTGCACTTATCTAGATTGAGGAATTAAACTTGTTAACTATATTTAGAATTCATCATTATCAACTTCTCACACAATGATGAATTTATACTATCAAATCACAAATAACAATTGTCAAGTTCTATCAAAAAAATTAAGTTATTTGGTGTCAGTGAAATAGGTAGATTAAATCACAAATTACAATTGACCGTTTATAAAGGAGTAATAATTGGTCATGCATTCCTTGATTTTATTTCCATTCAGTAAGATATTAACAAATATGAGTTTATCTTCACCTCAGGGTATCATCCTATGGAATGAAGACATGAAATTTCTCAATTCCATTTTTTTTAATGTTTTTTACCAAAATAAAAAAAAATCATTTTAAAGAAATATTGTGTTGGCTTTTATTTTGCAATATACTTCAAAAAATTGCAAAGTCTCACCCACTTTATAAGGATTTATCCCCCCATTTTTTTTGGAATGCTACAAAAGTATTAAAAATACCAAAATAACTTACATGCTATATACCAAACGTTGTACACATATCTATTTTGGGAGAGGTTACCATCGATTCAAAGACTATATAGATTTGAGAAGATTATCCTAGACTCTCAACTAGGGCTTTAAATCCTTTTTTCTTATTATACATGGCTTTGATACCACTGATGGCCTAGGTAAATGCAACAAATTTGAATAAATTACATTTCTAAAAATATTTCACAGCAATAATAATTTGTATTATGTCAGGATTAATTTTTTAAAAGGTAAAAAGCTTTATAAGCTATTCACGTTAGGTGTTACGAAATTCCAATGAAACAAAAATCCTAGTAAAAAAATATAATAAAATAAAATAAAATAATAAAAAAGTAAAATAATAACTTTGGAGCAATAGAAATTAATCCAACAAATAGTGACCATTAGAATTTGAATGTTTAAATTTGTGAAGGAAAACCAGTGATGGGTTTTTGAGATATAACTTTTGATATATGTAGAATTTTATAATGGTTTAAAACTCAAAGTTGTAGAGGAATTCAAGTCACACCCATATAATTTTATTATAATATTTGACTGGTCGTACATTCAAAAATATTGAGCTTCAAAGTTGATTATAGGTTTGACCATGTTCTGTAAGTGATATGAGTAGGATAATTAAGTTATTATTAATAGTATTTTGATGTTTAAAGATGAAATAACTATTACAGAGTATTTTAGAATCCATGAAGACTATCTATGTGGATTATGAATGCTGACCAATCCATATTCAATGTGAACAATTGCTTGGAAGTAGACATTGTTTGTTGAATTCATTGGTAGATTGAGTGACCATGTTGCAATAGTGAGTTGAAGGTGTTCTTAGTCGAATTAAAAAATAAAATGAGTATGCAGATGTTACATAATTATCTAAGCATTATGAGAAATTACTGAATTCCATGATATTCCCCTAATCAGATATGGAGAGTCAAAATAGCCTGACTGTATTTTGATAGTATATGGCCAATCTGAGTGGTCATCTTGAGAGAGTTGGTTTAAATTTGTTTAGCCTATGTGATATTAAAGAATGAATTTAGTGATTTTTTTAAGGTCATGGAGGACATATAAATATGATTTTTTCATGATTTTATGTGTAAAAATTTAAAGTATGTTTCATTTCTAAAAGATAGTGTTTTCTATGTAAGAAGGCCTAAAGAGTGAGTAGGTTAAAAGGCTTAGTTTGAAGTGTGAAATGGAGTTTTAGGTAATGTGAACCCATATGGATGATATAAGGGACCTATTAATGTGACATATGAAGTTTTTTAATCATTGGTAGATGTTGAAGGTGGTCCAATAGGTTCAAAGTGTAACGTATGGATTTGAAGGCCTAAATGTTTTAGGTCTTAACTAGGCCTAATGGAGGTTTGGGGCTAATCAGGTAATGACTGACCTTTGTAGTGTGTAGTTATCATATGTAACATGTGTATGTGACAATTTAATGGGTGAAACATATTTGGTAAAGATCTTGGTTGACCTAGATAGGTTATACCAAGAGTGTGATGTAAGTACAAGGCCTAATTGGCCTATTTGTGTGAGTTGAGTGTGTGGAGTCAAGCAAAGGAGAGAGCCTTTAAAATATAAAGTATAAGTCATTGAGGACCAACAAAGAGTGAATAATATTTATCATTATTTTATGATCAAGGTAATGAATTTGAATAAATAGGTCATTGGATCTAATGAGCCTAGAAGAGGAAGATTAAATGAGTAATCCCTGGAGGCTAATTGAGTGAGTGTGCTTAGTGGATGGATTGAAGAACATAGTAGGTTGAGGATTGTGTGCATGACCTACAATTTAGGATTTTGATGTTGTGAAGAATTTGTTGAAGGTTTTCTGATTGTGTATGTGCTAATAAGTGAAGAGTGATCCAAATGGGTGTTTTGTATGCATGGCTTGAGTGTGCAAGTTTATGAGAGTGTAAAGGGGAAAGAGCGAAAGTAAGAGAAGTAAATAATCAGGTATAGAAGATATCAAATCATAAGTGGAGATCAAATTAAGGTATATGGGTTAATTCTTGGCTGTCTAGGGGGTTGGTTCCTCCTTGTAGGATGGGTGTCTCATTAAAATAAGGGACGGGTGTTCTTTGATCAATTGATGATAGACTAAATGTAGAATATTGTAACTAAAGGACTATATTCCATCTTGTAGGGTTTATTGGGTTTTAACCCTTAAGAGGGTTTCCCACATATATCATGTGTTATGTGCTTCATCTTTTTATATCTTCCTTATTGTAATGGCTAATTTGTATGAATCATGAGTGTATGTGTTTAATATTTAAGAGTTGGGAATATAATTAGATTATCTAGAATAACTGATTTAGCCCCCCCTCTCAGTGATTATACCTCTAATAATTGAAATTAGAGTGGGTCCTTTTACAGTAGGTCTAGTAGTCTAAAGGTGATCCTAAGTAACATAAGATGGCTAAACAATTGAAGATAGAGAATCAAGATTCGAAGGCTCAAGAAGAGGTTACTTATTCATGTCTAAAATCAAGTGGAGAAAAGGTTAATTAATATAAGGTAGGTTTTGAGAAGTACATAGGTAAGATGAGAGACTATGATCAAGAAGAAACTTAGAATAAGATCATGGCCTCAAGCCTTAAGGATATTAAGGATGAGTGAATAGATCTAAATAAGGAGCTAGAATCCTTGAATGCAAGCTCAAGATCAAAAAATGATAAAGAGAAGATAAACATTCTTGAGGGTCAATTAAGAGTTAAAAAGACTAATCTAAGTTCAAAAGAAGAAGAATGCAGGCATCTCAAAACTTAGTTATAAGAGACAAATTCCAAGTTGAGTTCAAAGTAAGGGGAACATTATGAGTTCAAGTTCAATCTTTATTCTATAAATATTATTGAAGAACAAGCATGTATATTGAAGGATGACATGACTAAAGAATCTAAGAGGGATGAGGAGACCATCTAAAATCTCAGAATTCAGTTAGATTTTCAAGTTATAGTATGAGAGGTAAAGATGATGAGAGTGTTCAATTGAAAACCAAGATAGATTCATTGAAGGATAAGCATGAGAAATTTATTATCAAGGTAAACAAGACTAAGAAAGAGAAAGAGAGGTTAGCTCAAGACAATAAGGTGAAAAGACTGATTAGGCAACCAAATGTTATAAGGTATGAAAGTTCACTTCATGATCATTATTTTGCATGTAAGCTTTTTGGTCATAAGGCAATAAACTATAAAAGGAAGAACAACTGGTCAGCTAGAGGTATGGATAATGTAGTCTACTAAAATTGTCATGGCATGGGACATGTTGCTAGATTCTACCACAAAATCCATGGGAAAAGACTAACCTAGGTATGGATACCTAAGACAATAAAGCTTGAGAATAATGAACTTAAGAGATAAGATGTTATTTGTTTTAGTTGTCATAAAGTTGGTCATATTGCAAGATATTCTATAAGTAAGCTCTCAAGTCATAATAAGGTGCATAGACATCCTAGAGTTCTCAAGAAAGGTCAATCCTTGGTATGGAAACCTAACGAAGGGAAAATCAAGAAAACTAATTTTATTTAGTTAAAATATGAAGGTGGACTACCTACTAAATAAAAAGAGAAATCAAATATGAAGAAATTTTATGAATGCCAAAATCTATCATTGTCTACTCATGTTGTGAATGAAGAGAACAATCACAAAGAAAATACCAAAGTGATAATTGAGGCTAGTTATAAGGTATGTATGGATCAAAGAGAACACATTTATATTGTTGAACAAGTTTGTCTAAAGAGAATTAGCTATCAATGCTTAGTGATGAAGTTCTTTCTTGAAATGAAAAGGTATGCCATGAATCTTTGTTGTCTCCATATGTTGTCAATCCAATCGAGAAGAAAAAGAGAATATTATTTTGGATGAGCATGTTGATTATATTAAACCTAAGAATAAGAAGAAGAATAACTATCAGTATCAGATGACTAAAGAAGAGATAATATGAAGAGTTGTGGGCAACTCTTGGTTTCACATTGTTTTAGGACATTGTGGGTTAGGGTGTCTCTATCTAGGCTTCAAAGAGACACTTGATAGGAATTAGAATCATGGTGGATGCTATTTGAGCTTTAGTTTATGTTACAGGCTAAGAAATCTATTTTGAAAATATGCTTGGATAAGGGGGAGCAATGAGTTTTATGAATATGCTCCATAGTGTTGTGATGGAATGATCTTGAAGATATATTCAGGGACAATAATCTTAAAGTCAATGTTTTGATCAAATATTTGAAGGATGGTCTGGTTGGTCAAAGTGGTAAATAATGAAGCAATGTGTGAAACATTTGTAGGAAATAAATGAATATCTCTAGGTGTTTAATCAAGGATGGTGAGTTATCAAAATCTTCTATTACATAGAAAGGTATGTTGATCCTATTCTAGTATGCTTAATGTGTGTTCAGAGTTTTTGGTCATGAAGATAAGAACTTGTCAATTTATGTTGCTTAAATTGATTGATAAAATATTGAAATACTAAAGACAAGGTTTATATGGAGTATTTGGATAATTTATTGTCATGAATAATGTTTCAAAGTTCTATAGATGACAAGTTGTGAAGCATCGAATTAGAGGAAGATAACTCAAATAGTTTGAAAAGTTTGAAGATCTATGCATGATGTTAGGGGGAACATATGTGATATGTTCCAATCATAGTGGACATATGAATATGTCTATTATAATTTTGAATTCAATAATATTTCTATGATGATTTGATCAAACCAAGTCATGTGTTTTGATAAGGTATTGAATCCTCATGCATAAATAAAAAAAGGGAGCTTTATAAATGGTCAAGTCCTAGGATCAAAGGAATATATATTAGAATATGGAAGATACAAGAGTGTTGAGATTATTTAGTTTTGGTTTCTAAAAGTGGCTAAGGTGGTTTGGAAATGTTATAACATTGTCATGATTAGTTTCTGGTGTTTTGGGATGTTGATTGTTGTATGTACAGGGTTTACAGGCTGGGTATGGAGATTTTCAAGTGTCATTTGAAGAATTTAAAGTTTTAAAGGTGTATTTGTGGGATATAAATTTATTTTGACCTCATTTAAGTGTGTTTTAAGTGATTTCAAGTTTTGAATGTCTTTTATGTGCAATTGGATAATTTTGTTTTCTCACATGTTTCCCAGTTTGTGTTTAAGGGTATGTAGGTCAAAAAACCATGGTATAAGAAGTATGGGTTCCAAAAGGAATCTAAGATAAAAATTTTGTCTATAAGTGTATATTGATGACCTCTAGGCGTGATAATTTTTTTAGATATGGCTGTTGACTAGAAGGTGGTGTGTTGACCTAATTTCTCTTATAAACCTAGTGTTTTTGCTCATGTTAGAAAAATGGTTTGCCTAATGATTTGATATCTAAGGTTGATTAATCAATTAGAATGGAAAAATGGGTGATCAAAAACTCTTTCATATTTTTCTAAAAGTGCATGGTTGGTTCCATGGAGGAGGATTTGTGCAAATGGAGGGGTAATTGGCTAGTAAGTTTGTGAAGGAAGTATGTTGCAGAGGAAGAGCTCAATGTTGATTTTTATCATGCATGAGGGGACATATGAGAATGATCCATATATGAAATTTAAATCCATGAATATTCAAGGTCCAAATATGTATGATCAAAGAAGAATGTAGTCATGGTGCATGTTTGAGAAGCTCAAGGTAAGAAGAGGTATGCACCATGTTAGGTGGGGTATGTATCATCTCTTAGAGGTGTTACTTTCCTATCATTGGTACTTAAATTATTTTTAGATCCTCAAGATCAAAAGTTGAGCCCACATTGTCATAATGTCAAAGGGGGAGAAAGTGCTTGAAGAGAGAGAAAAAGTCTGATCATAAGCTTTATATTGGTGTTTGACATCAATGACAAAGGGGGATATTATTGGAGGTTTTTAAATGATGTATCCAAGGTGACCAAGGATGTTATTGAGGTGTCATGTGTGCTAGAATGAAAAATATAAAGTATGATTTAATGTGCTTGCATAGTTCTTTAGTGTTTGACTTGGATAGGAAGATGGTGGATGTTATTAATGGTATGCTCATGTTATAGAGACTCTATGGGGTGTTTTGAGTGGTTGGAGTTATTTTGGAAGTGAAAGGAATAGATCATAGTAGTAATTAATGTCTTAGGTTGTCATTGATGTCAAAGAGAGCATATAGTACTAGTGCATTAATGATAAAGAAGTTGTGTTTGATAACTTGAAGAGATATAGAACATGTGTAGGTTTGTAAGGACAAATAAGAAGTTGTGAGGCATTGTAATATCCTCAACCAATAGGGACTATAGAAAAACAAAAGCTCTGATACCACTATAATATCCCCAACCATTAGGGACTATAAAAAGACAAAGCTCTAAATTTCTTTTTAGATATTTTTCATGAATAAAGATACAAATTGCAATTTTTGCAAAATAATTTCTAAATAATTAAATAAACCACAGTATAATATCTTAACTGGCAAATCAATGATCATATTATTCATCTAGATGATTACAATAGAAGTCCTTTGTCATACATATAAAAGAATATTAAAATACTATCTTAAAAACTTGAATTTTCTGCAAACTGGAAATAAACCCTGGATCTGGTTCGTCTCAGGTTGTTATGTTAAAAACATAGTCACCATCATCGGTTATACTGCCGTTGTCAGTGGTATAACACTATGAAAACTATTGACATCAGTCTCTAATGGCCTGGGTCAGCCGACGTCAGTCGATATCCTATCGATGTCAGTTTTTGAGTCGACCGATGTCAGTCACTGGACTGCCGATGTCGGTCTCTGTGCTTCCCGTAGTGCTTTCTAGCCTGATGCAAAATGGTATGGATTTGTATAGATCTATACAGATCTCATACAAAATCTAATGGAAAATAGTGTGGCATGTATGCTGTACTCCAGATCTAAAGAAATATAGCCTAATACAGAAGATCTTTATTTTGAACAATTACTGAATCAAACTCTAATAAAATAAATACCTGGAAAGCTCTGTGACAACTTTTGTATGAAGTTACCTCTCAAACTAGCAATAGATCAGCTGATATTTCATAGCCTCTAAATCGCACACACTAAAGAGTGGACGTTCTTCAATGCAAACAGAATACCAAAACCCTTGGCTCAGTCTTCTCAGAAGAATTCTTAGCAAAAATCAATAATCATAATCTCATAATCTATGAATTCTCTCCCATGAGAAACCCTTATACCCTCAAAGAGATATGCTTTCCCTAATTAGGGTTTTTATTAAATTAGAATTAGGGTTTCTAAATTAAAATTAGCCCAAATAATTAATATTTGATTAAATCAATCAAATATTAATATCTCCCTCAATACATGTCAGATCCTCGAACCGTCTAAAGCTGGAGAACCAGGGAGTGATTTCACACATGATCATGCTATCCAAAAGAGCCCAAATGAAAACCAACTATAGAAATTCTATCAATCAAAGCCAAGCCAAGATCCACCATGACCCTTTATCCATCCTATCAGCCTACGAGGGTCGCATAATAGGCTAACCATCACTCTGAACATGTCAACTAAAAAGGGGACATGACAATTTGCCCCTCTTGAAATCACTTGCCCTCAAGCAATCACTAAATGATAAACCAATCAATCCACCTAGATCCCAAATGTAGTCATGATCTCCACCACTGTCAATCAATACAAACTCTATGCCATGTCCATCACAACTCTCATCTAATGGCATCACATTGTCCCTAGTACTAAGATAAGAATCCCAACATCCAATCCATAAATGAAAATCAACCAACAACTCAAGTAAACTCCTTACCCAAATAATATCTGAATCTAGAATTTGAATGCTAGACATACTAATATCATCATCAACCTGTGACCCAACTGTAATAAAAAGCTGAGTCCCTACCACATGTGCTAACCTCTGGACTGAACTCACCTCAAGACAAAGCTCATCCACCTATCTCTCCTGTGTTCATGCCAATGTGCACTTGGCAGCGCACTCTCCCATATCATGTGGTATGAGCCTCTCCATCCATTGAAAAAACATATGTTTGAAGCTGCTGCCCTGTATTGCCTTAAGAATATGTGTCTTCCCATCAACATCAAAATGAACCTCCATGTCCTTGAGATGAAGAGTGACTTCCTCAAATGAAAGAAGCCACTTCATACCCAATACTAAGTCTATATCCCCCATGTTAACCACATAATAATCAACATTGAACTCATAGTTGTTCAAGCGTAATAGGAGGTCTCTAATCATATGCTCACACCTTAGAGTGTGACCATCGGCTACCTTAACTCTAATGCTGTCAAAATCTTCAGTATTGAGTCCACGCTTCTCCACAAATCTAGCATCTATAAAATTATGTGTGGCCCCTATGTCAAGAAGGGTGATGACCCTCTATCCTGCCAATACTCCACAGAGTCTGAATGAATCATATGACTGAATGTTAGATAGGTGTGCCTCCTGTATGTGAAGCTCTAACTCTACCTCTGCCTTATGCTCTAAAGCCTATGCCTCTACCCCCTCAGAACTATCCTATTATTCAGAATCCTCTGAATCCAAATCCTCATAATAAGCCCACATCACTCGATTGGCCTTGCCCTTAGGCCTCAAAGGACAATCATGATTGGCATCATAGGGACCTTTGCAATAGAAGCAAAGCTTCTTCCTGTGTAGATCGTTAAGAGCCTCTTGATCCAAAGGTGGTGCTATTGGATTTTCCTTTAAATCATTCTTAACATCCAATTTATCTATGTTAAAATCTGGTCTCTCTCTATTATTATTTAAGCCCTTAGAGTCCCTGGATGAAGAAGTACCTCCTGAGTTAGATTTATTGGATGGGGCTGCCATCTCCATACTACGAGCCTTCTTCATAGATATCTGTAATGAAGGAGGATCAAAGGATTTGATCCAACATCTCAATGGTTCAGTCAATCCCTCCATGAAGAGAACTACCAATCTATGCTTTGAAATATTTGGCACCATGACTACCAATCACTGAAATTCACCAATGAAGGACTCCAAGTTACCTGTTTGTTTTAACTATGCCAAATCTTGAAAGTAAACCTCAAGATCTTTCCTGTCAAACCTCTCAACCAACCTATCCATGAAGTCCTGGTACTCTGTCACCTGGTTATGCTGAAGTGTTACCATACCATGGTACCACCAATCATGTGCTACTCCATCCAAGTGCAAAGTGGTGTATTTGATGGCCTCTATCTCTGTCATTGGCCTCAATGCCAAGAATGTATCAAGCTTATGAACCCAAGCTTGAGCTATCATCTTGCCACTCCCATCAAAAGTGGTCAAAGAAAGCTTGCCAATAGCCTTCTTCAGCTCACTGAGTTGACCTCTAGGCCTCCTGTCCTGTCTGACCAATCTATAGTGCTCTCTCCTCTAATTAAAAAAGTGATCAAAGGACATCTTCTCTTGAACCTGAGGAGCTAATAAGTCCCACTCATCATTTGCATCCATGAGAACATCTGCAAATAGGGAATCTCCTGCCTCCTCCTCTGCTGGAGCCTCTAGTTCCTCCTGAACAAACCTAGGCCATGTAGGTCTATCAGCAGTCCTGGAATGGGTCAGCTATGGTCTCTGATTAATAGTAGAACTCATGTTATCTCCTTGTTCCCCATTTTTTCTAATAGGTGGGTTCATCCTCTCTACCATAGTAGTGAGTTCCTGTATTTCTTGATTCATCTGTTGCTAGCCTGTCATCATAACACGGTAGAATTCTCTGGTGTCTTGATCAACATCATACCTATGGCCCCTGGGTGGGCTACCCTCACGTGTGTCACTCATGATGATCAGTGGCTAATCTAACACCTGGGTACCTTCAAGTAAGGCTCTACTGCATGTGTTATACGTGTGTGGTCCCAACTCTTGTGGCTGCATAAGATCTATAAACCCTCAAGATGGCAAGATTTAGCTTTGATACCACTATAATATCCCTAACCAATAGGGACTATAGAAAAAAAAAGCTCTGATACCACTGTAATATCCCCAACCAATAGGGACTATAGAAAAACAAAAGCTCTGATACCACTGTAATATCCCCAAACAATAGGGACTATAGAAAAACAAAATCTTTGATACCACTGTAATATCCCCAACCACTAGGGACTATAAAAAGACAAATCTCTAAATTTCTTTTTAGATATTTTGCATGAATAAAGATACAAATTGTGATTTTTGCAAAATAATTTCCAAATAAATAAATAAACCATAGTATAATCTCTTAACTGGCAAATCAATGATCATATTATTCATCCAGATGATTACAATAGAAGTCCTCTGTCATACATATAAAAGAATATTAAAATACTATCTTAAAAATTTAAATTTTCTACAAATTGGAAATAAACCCTGGATCTGGTCCGTCTAAGGTTGCTGTGTTAAAAACATAGTCACCGTCGTCGGTTATACTACCACTGTCGGTGGTATAACACTGTGAAAACTGCCGACGTTGGTCTACCAATAGGGACTATAGAAAAACAAAAGCTCTGATACCACTGTAATATCCCCAACCAATAGGGACTATTAAAAAAAAAGCTCTGATACCACTGTAATATCCCCAACCAATAAGGACTATAGAAAAACAAAAGCTCTAATACCACTATAATATCCCCAACCAATAAGGACTATAGAAAAACAAAAGCTCTGATACCACTATAATGTCCCCAACCACTAGGGACTATAAAAAGACAAAGCTTTGAATTTCTTTTTATATATTTTGCATGAATAAAGATACAAATTGTGATTTTTTCAAAATAATTTCCAAATAAATAAATAAACCACAGTATAATCTCTTAACTGGAAAATCAATGATCATAATATTCATCCATATGATTACAATAGAAGTCCTCTATCATACATATAAAAGAATATTAAAACACTATCTTAAAAACCTGATGTTTTTGCAAACTAGAAATAAACCCTAGATCTGGTTCATCTCAGGTTGCTGTGTTGAAAACACAGTCACCATCATCAGTTATACTGCCTCTATCGGTGGTATAACACTATGAAAACCGCTGACATCAGTCTCTGATAGCCTGGGTTGGCCGACGTCAGTTGATATCTTGCCGATGTCAATTTCTAAGTCGACTGATGTCGGTCACTAGACTATCGATGTCGGTCTCTGTGCTTCTTGCAGTGCTTTCCAGCCTCATGCAAAATAGTATGAATTTGTATAGATCTATACGAATCCCTACAAAAGCTAATGGAAAATAGTGTAGCCTATATGCTATACTCCAAATCTGAAGAAATATAGCCTAATACAGAAGATCTTTATTCTAAATAATTACTAAATCAAACTCTAATAAAATAAATACCTGGAAAGCTCTGTGACAACTTCTATATGAAGTTACCTCTCAAACTGGCAATAGATCAGCTGATATTTCATAGCCTCTGAATCGCACACACTGAAGACTGGACGTTCTTCAATGCAAACAGAATACTGGAACCCTTGGCTCAGTCTTCTCAGAAGAATTCTTAGCAAAAATCAATAATCATAATCTCATAATCTATGAATTCTCTCCCATGAGAAACCCTTATACCCTCAAAAAGATATGCTTTCCCTAATTAGGGTTTTTCTTAAATTAGAATTAGGGTTTCTAAATTAAAATTAGCCCAAGTAATTAATATTTGATTAAATCAATCAAATATTAATATCTCCCTCAATACATTTTGGATCCTCGAACCGTTTGAAGCTGGAGAACCAGGGAGTGATTCTTGTCAGGATCTTGCTCCACCAAAAGAGCACAATATGATTACCAAACCAAGCAACTTAATATGCAAAAATTAACCAGATTCACCAAGTAACTAGAATTCAGAATAACACATGATATGAGAGACAATACACAACTTGTATTAACACTTTACAAAAAAGAATACAATAAATAAGATCCCACTTCTTCTCCACCACCTTACAGAGGTTTCCCACACCTCAAGTGAATAGTAAATCTTCTCCCCAAAGCTCTCTCTCTCAGGTCCCAACACACAACTCAAATACAGAGTTGGTGTTCACCTCTTGTGCTCCACGCACACCACAAGTGTTCCACGCACTCCAAAAGTACTCCACAAGTACTCAAGGTAATTCAAGTAGATCTCCCATGAACCTGCAACAACCTGCAATTCAACAGACCATACTTATGGAAGGAACTCCCTTGCCTTCCTCTCTGCTCTATCCGAGTACACACCTGTACTCCAAGTAGATCCTGCCTGATTCTACTCCCTATTGTGTTGATGTCCTATATGATCCTGCACACTTGCAAATCAACCTGGTTCTGCACACCTGTAAACCTTGACCTTGCACACACATACACCTGCAGATCAATGATCTTACTTACCATGTAGATCTCCTATAAAGGCCATGCACCTGTGACCAAGATCCTACACACCTGAAGAATCTTGCTGACTCTCCAAAACCAGCACCCACCTTAGTACTGCTGTGGAACTAGGAGGAACACCCTTGCTCACCTCACATACAGAAGGAGCTAACTTTGCTCAACTCAAACTAGAACACTTTTCCAATACAACCATGAGTCTATTATATAGATCTCATCCAAACAATAATTAGATCCGCAGCTCTCAGTCTAAAAATAGCTCTAATCATGCAAACACTTGGTTTGTTAGCTAACTGCCTGTAATAAGCTCACAGTCGAACCACACAGGTGACCGACGTCGATCCCTGTCTGCCTGGAGGTGACCGACGCCGGCCGACCCATGACCGACGTCGATTGCTTCTCTTCACTGTCCTGCTGACGTCAGCTGATCAGACTGACGCCGGTTGCTCTGACGCTCAGCAACCTTCAGCAACCCCTCCAATGGCCTTCTCTGTGTTTGCATCAGTGAAGCTTTTAGCTCCACAACCTAACAATCTCCCACTTGGAGATAAACAACTGCACTGTACCTGTACCTGTACCCTGTCTAATCTATTTCCTGGTTTGTATCCCTCTTCAAGCTCAATCCTGAAGACAACCCACCACACATCTCGTGGTGTACATCCTGTCATCCGAGTACCCTACCACATCTGAACCTACAAACACATGTAGTGAAGTCCTGACCCTACATAGCATGAATCCCTGCTGTCGGTCCCTCTCAAATACCTGAGAACCCACTTCTCCAAATTGGCTCCTAACTCTCTGACAGCGCCCACTGCATGGGAATACTCAAGTCTATACCAGACCTCATGTGATTTTAGACACTGTACCTGTCTAGCCCTTAGTGTGCTCTGACTCTGCATCCTGAACCTCGCCAACACCTGATTCACATCAGCTCCCACTGGAGACAAAATCAATCGGTGATCTCCATGTCTCCCATGTCAAATAATTTTGCTGCTCCAAACTCTTCCTGACATGCCACTAAACTAATCTTACCCTTAGCTCAGCAAAACCCTGTATGTACAATCTTGCTAGCAAAACATACCATCCACATATAGCAACAGAATGATGTCATGACTCATCATCCACCTGGTAAGGCAAACCACAGTAGTTACCTGACATTGACTGAAGCCATGCTTCGTCCTCCACCTATCAAAACCTGTACCACTATCCTGCAGCTCCTCAAGACCATATGCCTTGGTCTTCTGTCTCACGTATCCGTTCTCTCTATTCTTCTACTAAGGAATCCATTCGTCTATGTGCTTTCTTCCTGTTGGCAATCCTACCAAAAAACACCTATTTGGTTTTCCTCCAAGGAATCACATCCTCATCCATGCCAAGCTCACACCTGTTTCCTGGATCCTTCTTACTCTACAATCAACAACATGTATAAAGAAGAGGAACAATGAATTTGAGGGCCTACTTACGTCTTCAGTCCTCCGTATGGGTGTTTGAGACTCCTTGACAGCGTGCTGTCCACCCAAAATCTGTTACAGTGACTGACCTCGGTCACCCCACAATCTGCATCTGACCGACATCGGTTCCATGTGTCTGTCCCTGACTACCAACCCTACAAATATCGGTGTCCCTGCTACCAACGTCGGTCCTCCTGACCAACATCGGTCTTACCTACTGCTGACGTCGGTCCTCCTGACCGACGTCGGTCTTACCCTGCCCGACATCGCCGGCTTCGGTCTGCACATGACCGACATCGGCACCTGTCTATTCGACGCTGGTTCCTCCTAACTAACACCGGTATCTGTGTTCACCTGTGAGTGATGACTTTTTACCCGTGAGCTCCTTTGAATCAATCCCCATGTCCAAATTGCCCTGCTCAGAAGTATCTAGCACCATCCACTGGTTTCTGTCCGCCATCTCCTCCAAGTACACCAAGGCTTTCTAGTTTTTAAGCCTGTCAAATATATATGTCTTCCGCTTAAGAACATGCATCTCCTTCCTGCTCATGTGACCAAGCCTACGAAGCCACGTCTCCGCAATAGAAGAAGAATCAGTAATATAAACAAGTAGATAAAGAGTACCTGTTTTCTTACCACCAGCTAATTCAAGTGCATCCACTGTGAGAGTTCTTGTGCATCTCTCATCACCCAATCTTTTTGAATAAATTAGCCATATCTCCAAACCTTGGACCTGCATGACCTTCATCAACACCTGTGTGTTGGCCACCTGCAATTTCAGCTTCACTTCCCCTTTGCCAATTCTATGGCAAGGCTCACTAGCTCCTCTACCTGGGGCTACATGGAAAGAGGCAACCAAATCTTTTATCCAAGATTCAACTTTATCCAAGAAACCTCTAAAAGCATCCTGTGCAATAACACCTGCAACATCTGCGTCTTCAGTTCCTTCATGCTGATCTGCTACCAACCAACAATAATCTTTTACCTGCTCTTTCTTTCCATAGGACCGTGAGTGACCATCTGTGCTTTTCAACTCCTCCATTCTTAGCTTACTTTCATCTGCCATTGCTCTACTCCCACTCAATCAGAAACCCCTGAGAGTGACCTGTAATCAAAACACACTACCCAGATCTAAACCAATCTGTTAGTATCCCAACCAAAAGCTCTAATACCACTTGTCAGGATCTTGCTCCACCAAAAGAGCACAATATGATTACCAAACCAAGCAACTTAATATGCGGAAATTAACCAGATTCACCAAGTAACTAGAATTCATAATAACACATGATATGAGAGACAATACACAACTTGTATTAACACTTTACAGAAAAGAATACAATAAAGAAGATCCCACTTCTTCTCCACCACCTTACAGAGGTTTCCCACACCTCAAGTGAACAATAAATCTTCTCCCCAAAGCTCTCTCTCTCAGGTCCCAACACACAACTCAAATACAGAGTTGGTGTTCACCTCCTATGCTCCACGCACACCACAAGTGCTCCACGCACTCCACAAGTGCTCCACGCACTCCACAAGTACTCCATGTACTCCAAAAGTACTCAAGGTACTTCAAGTAGATCTCCCATGAACCTGTAACAACCTGCAATTCAATAGACCATACTTATGGAAGGAACTCCCTTACCTTCCTCTCTGCTCTATCTGAGTACACACCTGTACTCCAAGTAGATCCTGCTTGATTCTGCTACCTGTTGTGTTGCTGTCTTATATGATCCTGCACACCTGCAAATCAACCTGGTTCTGCACACCTGTGAACCTTGACCTTGCACACACATACACCTACAGATCAATGATCTTACTTACCATGTAGATCTCCTATAAAGGCCATGCACCTGTGACCAAGATCCTACACACCTGAAGAATCTTGATGACTCTCCAAAACCAGCACCCACCTTGGTACTGCTGTGGAACTAGGAGGAACACCCTTGCTCACCTCACATACAGAAGGAGCTAACTTTGCTCAACTCAAACTAGAACACTTTTCCAATACAACCATGAGTCTATTATATAGATCTCATCCAAACAATAATTAGACATCTAATTACAATAATTAGATCCACAGCTCTCAGTCTAAAAATAGCTCTAATCATGCAAAAACTTGGTTCGTTAGCTAACTTCTCGTAATAAGCTCGCAGTCGAACCACACAGGCGACCGACGTCAGTCCCTGTCTGCCTGGAGGTGACCGATGCCGGCCGACCCATGACCGACGTCAGTTTCTTCTCTTCACTGTCCTACCGACGTCAGCTGATCAGACCGACGCCGGTTGCTCTGACGCTCAGCAACCTTCAGCAACCCCTCCAATGGCCTTCTCCATGTCTGCATCAGTGAAGCTTTTAGCTCCACAACCTAACAATTCTACACATGATCATGTTGCCTGAAAGATCCCAAATGAAAACCAACTATATAAATTCTATCAATAGAAGCCAATCCAAGCTCCACCATGACCCTCTATCCATCCTATCAGCCTACGAGGGTCGCATAATAGGCTAACCATCACTCTGAACATGTCAACTGAAAAGGGGACATGACAGGCATCCATAGATGTCTTAGTAATGTTCTAGTGTGTCTTTTGACTATTTGGAAAGAGAAACATGGATATTATATCTTAAGATAAGTCAAACCATCACTACACATCATGTAGATATGAGTGATCTAACAAGTTTGTGCATTTTATGTAGGTCATCACAAAGTCAATATTGGTAAAAGTTTTTATTGAAGATGTTTTATATAGTGCTAGGAAGATACTATAAAGATTTAAAGTCTTGAAAATTTTTCTAGTTCATGATATAAACCTTCAAATTTTCTCTAGTAAAGTGTGATTGACAAGAGACCATCAAGTTTAACTATGTTGGAGTTTGGGGTCAAATAGTCAAGATAAATCTAATGGTGAGTTTTTAATCAGATGTTGAATATCTATAGTGAGTGTGAAACCTATCAAATATATATCAATGATGAGCATGTGATCTTGAAATTATGATCCAATAGAGCTAATGAGTCAATAAGTCAATAGAATGCTTAGATTATATGTGGAGCTACCAAGTGGTGCAAGTGCATTGGTTGAATGGTAAAGGGTGCATAGAAGGCACACATAGTTTCCAAGTGGCACATTCATGGAAGTGGGGATATAAGATCAAAGGTGAGAGTTTCATGGTAAAAATGAGGACACTTTTGAGGATATTGATGGTGCATATTTGTACAAAATTTCTAAGGAACATGATATGATGACAAAGTGTCTGATGTTTAGTGCTTAAATAGTGACCATTAGAATTTGAATATTCAAATTTGTGAAGGAAAACTAGTGATGAGTTTTTGAGCTATAACTTTTGATATATACAAAATTTGATAATGTTATAAAAGGAAAAGTTGTAGATGACTTCATACACAGAAGTTGATTAGAATATTTGAATGGTTGTGTAGTCAAAGATATTGATCTTCAAATTTGACTATAGGTTTGACCATGTTCTACAAGTGACTTGAGAAGGATAATTGAGTTTTTCCTGATAGTATTTTGATGTTTCATGATGAACTACCAATTAGAGAAAGTTTTAGACACCATGAAGATTATCTATGTGGATTATGGAGGTTTGACCAGTCCATATTTAGTGTGAACATTTTCTTTGAAGTTAACTATGTTTGTTGAATGGACTGGTGGATTGAGTTACCATGTTGTAGTAGTGAGTTGAAGGAGTCATGAGAATAATTGAATAAATAAATGAGTATTGATATTTTTTGTAAGTTTTTAAGGCTTATGAGAAAGTATTTAATATCATGATATGCCCCTGATTAGATATGGAGAGTTAAAATAGCTTGACTGTATGTGACCAGTCTGAGTGGATTATTTGGTATCACTAATTCACCCCCTCTCATTGATTATACCTATTAAAATTTGAATCAGAGTGGGTCCTTTTGGAGTAGGTCCAATAACCTAAAAGTGATCTTAAGTATCATAATATGGATAAGTAGTTGAATAAATAAAATCAAGAGTTTAAGGCTCAAGTAGAGGTTACTTATGCATGCAAAAAATCAAGTGGAGAAAAGTACAATCAATACAAGGTAGTTTTTTAGAATTACAAAGGTAATATGAGTGAGTATAATCAAGAAGAATCTTATAATAATATCATGGAATCAATATTTACGGCTATATAAGGATGAGTGAATCAAACTCAATAAGGATCTAGAATCCTTGAAGGAAAGATGAAGATTAAAAATTGATAAATAGAAGATCAACATTCTTGAGGGTCAATTAAGAGTTACAAAGACTAATTTGAGTTCAAAAGAGAAAGAATATAGACATCTCAAAACTTAGATGAGATAAATGCCAAGTTGAGTTTAAAGTAAGGTGAGAATGATGAGTTAAATTCTAATGTTGATTCCATAAAGATTATTGAAGAAAAAACATGTAGATTGAAGGATGTCATAACTAAATAAGGTAATAGGGATAATGATACCATCTAAGATATTAGAATTTAGTTAGACTATGCAAGTTCAAGTATGAGAGATAAAGAGGATGAGAGTGTTCAAATGAATACCAATCTAGAATCATTAAAGTATGAGCATGAGCAATTCCTTGTCAAGGTAAACAAGACTATGAAAGAGAAAGATTGGTCATCTCAAGACAAGAAGGTGGAAAGACTGATTATCCAACCAAACACTATAAGGTATGGAAGTTTATTTCATGATCATTGTTTTGCATGTAAGTTTTTTGGTCATAAGGGAAAAAACTATAAAAGGAAGAGAATATGGTTAGCTAAAGGCATGGATAATGTAGTTTTCTATAATTGTCATGACATAGGACATACTACTAGATTCTACCCTATAATGCATTATAAAAGACTAACTTAGGTATGGAGACCTAAGACAATCAAGTTTTAGAATAATGAATCTAAGAGACAAGATATTATTTATTTTAGTTGTCATAAAGTTGGTCATATTTCAATATATTCTATAAGTTTTCTCTCAAGTCATAAGAAGGTTGGTAGACCTCCTAGAGTTCTCAAAAAGGTCAATCCTTGGTATAGGAACCTAAGGAAGTGAAAATCAAGAAAACTAATATAGTTGAGTTGAAATATCAAGGTGGACTACCTAGTAAAGAAAAAAAGAAATCAAATATGAAGAAAGTTAGGAATGCCAAAATCTATCATTGTTTGCTCATATTGTGAATGAAGAGACCAAGCTCAAAGAAAAGACCAAAGTGATAATTTAGGCTAGTTCTGAGGTATGTATGGATCCAAGAGAACATCCTACTATTGTTAAACAAGTTTCATGAAAAGAACATCAATTGTCAATGCCTAGTGATGAAGTTCTTTATTTAGATGAAAATGTATATCATGAATCTTTGTTGTCTCCATATGTTGTCAATCCAATCTTAGAAGAAAAGGATAATATTTTTGTGGATGACCATGTTGCTTATCTTAAGACTAAGAACAAAAAGAATAAATATTAGTATCATATGACCAAAGAAGAGAAAGAATATGAGGAGTTATGTGCAACTCGTAGTTTCACATTGGTCTAGGATATTGTGGGTTAGGTTGTCTCTATCCTGACTTCAAAGAGACACTTGACAACAAATAGAAGCATGGTGGATTATAGTTGAGATTTGGTTGATGTTGCAAGATAAGAAAGTTAATTTGAAAATGTGCTTAGCTAAGGAGGAGAAATGAGTTCTATGTATCTGATCTAAAGTGTTCTCATGGAATGATTTAGAAAATATATTTAGGGATAATAATCCTAAAGTCAGAGTTTTGATCAAATATTTGATGTTCTAGTTGGTCAAAGTGGTAAAGAATGAAGCTATGTGTGCAAAATATGTAGGTAGGAGATGAATATATCTAGTTGTATAATCAAGGATGGTGAGTTGTCAAAATATTATATTGCATAGAAAGGTATGTTGATCCTGTTCTAGTATGCTCAATGTGTGTTTAGGGTTTTTGGTCCTAAAGAGAAGAACTTGTCAATTTCTATTTCTTAAATTGATTGATCAAATATTGAAAGACTAAATATAAGGTTGATATGGAGTATGAGGAGAATTTATTATCATGAAGAAGGTTTTAGAGTTTTATAAATGACAAGTTGGGATGCATGGAGCTAAGGGAAGCTAACTTAAATAGTTTGAAAGGCTTGAAGAGATATGCATGATGTGAGGGGAGCACATGTGAGATTTTCCAATCATGGTAGAGATATGAAAATGTATTCTATAGTTGTGAATTCCATAAGATTGATATGATGACTTGATCAAAAAAAGTCATGTGTTTTAACAAGGTATTGAATCCTCATGCATAAACAAAAAAGGGAGCTTTGTAAATGGATAGGTCCTAGGATCAAAGGATTATAGAGTAGTATTTGGAAGAAAAAATAGAGTTGAGATTAGTTAATTTTGGTTTGTCAAAGTGGATAAGGTGGCTTAGTAATGTCAGAGTGTTGTCATGATAAATTTTGGATATTTTGGCCAAATCACCAATTGTAATGTCAAAATGTTGTCAATTAACATTTGTGAAGCTCAAGACATATTTGGCCAACCCACAAAATTTGAGACCACCAACCCCTAGACAACCATTGCTTCTTTACATTTCAGAAACTAAGCATATATTGGGGGAATTTTTATCCCAACATGATGATCAAAGTAAATAACATGTAGTTTATTATTTAATATGCACACTGATGGATTATGAATACAACTATATGCCTATTGAGAAGGCATGTTTAGCTATGGTATTTGCTTCCCAAAATTTGTGACATTATATGTTAAAGAATAAAACAATTATCATTGCTAAGGTGGATCCTCTCAAATTTTTATTATCCAAAGTAGTTCTCACAAGTCATAATTCTAAATAGGTCATGCTCTTAAGCAAGTTTGATTTTGACTATCAAAATTAGAAAGTTATCAAGGGACATGATATTATTGATAAACTTGCAGAAGCCCCTATTATAGACACTCAACTACTTAGATTTGACTTTCTAGATAATTCTATCATGGTAGTGGAACAAGTACAACATGAACATGAATAATGGAAGCTATATTTTGATGGTTATTTCACTTCTCATGGATCTAGAGCTAGCATATCATTGATTACACCATAGGGGGAATTGAATCTTAAATCATTTCACATTAATTTTTATTGTACCAATAATATGGTCGAGTATGAGGCACTTATTATAGGACTTTATCTTGATATACAATGGGATATCCAAAACCTAATGGTTTATGGTGATTCCCAATTGAGCATCAATCAAACCACTAATCAGTATCAAACTAGAGAGGACAAGCTTGTTCCTTACAAGCAAATTGTGGATAATCTCAAGGTTTATTTTAAATCTCTATCATTTGAACAAGTATCAAGGGACAACATTAGATCTGTCGATGCAATGACAATGATTGGGTCTATCATATAAATTGATAGTAATATTAAACAGTAGTAGTTTCTAATTGAAAATATTCTATTACTTGCATGTGTTTTACTAGATTCATAAGGGTATGTGCCATTGTTGGTCCCAATCCCCCACCTAGACTTCCTTGGTATAAATATTTTTATAACTATTTCCATGTTCAAATTTTCCCACCTGATATGTCCTAAAATTGACAGGGACTATTCCTTCATCACATAACTCATTTTACCAACCTTGGAAACACACTTTATCATAAAGGCTATGATGGAACACTACTTCATTTTTTTTCTTTAGGAGAATCCAAGATAGTGCTTAAGGAGGTTCAAGAATGAATGTGTGGGGCCCATACCAATGGTGTATTCTTAGCTAAGAAACTCCTCATAATAGGTTATTACTAGCTGAAAATGGAGATAGATGCTTACAATTATGTAAGGAAGTGTGTTCCTTGTCAACAACATAGAAATTTGATACATACACCTTCCTTGCCACTATAGATGATCACAACACCATGGTTATCTTCTACATGGGTCCTCGATCTCATTGAGATAATATACCCAACATATTTAGATGGTTTTAAACACATTTTAACTGCTATCAAGCATTTTATTGAGTGGTTTGAGGCCATTCCTCTCACTTATGTCATTGGAAATTAGATATCCAAATTCATTCATTACGATATCATCTGTTGATATGGTATTTAAGCATGCATTATATTTGATAATGGTAGATCCTTTGTAAATTGAGATATTAAGGACTTTCATGAAAAATTCAAAATCAAGCACAAGAAATTAACACCATATAACCCACAAGGAAACATATAAGATAAGGCATTAAAAAAAACCATTATAGCCATTCTCAAGAACATTTTCAATGATGTTATCCATAATTGACACTTGAAAAAATTTCCCACCCTTTGGGTTTATCAAACCAATCATCAAACACCTATAGGAACCACTCCATACTATGGCACAAAAGCTATTATCCTGATTGAGATAAATCTACCTTCATGGCAAGTTTCTTTGGAGAATATTGAAGATGGTAAAGAATATAGAGTCTCAAGGTTGTAAGAACTATAAATTATTGATGGTAAACATTTGGCTACCCTAGTAGAGTTACAAGCCTATCAGAATATATTGTGGAGAAGCTACAACAAGCACATTCTCCCTTAGGAATTTGAGATCAATGATTTGGTCTTGAAAGAGAAATAGAAGAATACAAATTCTGAACATAAAAAGAAATGTAAGTTCTAACTTAGTTGGTTGGGACCATATGTTATCATTATAAACTATGGATCAGGGGCATGCTGACTGGCTAATCCAAATGGTGAAGAACTTCTAAATCCCATAAACATTATCCATTTTAATAGGTTCTATGCTTTACACCTTAGAATCATTGTCTACAAGACCCCTTACTTGGGGACAACTTATTCTGAAGTAATTTTATCCTACTATTATATCTTGGGCCATCCCATGATGGATTATGTTCATTTTGTTGACCTACCTTAGACAATTCTTTCAAGAACCATATTAGTTTCATGACTTTAGAAAGTGAAAGATTTTAAATACTGGCACTTTGAACACATTTTTATCCCACTCTCAACTATCCTCTTTTGGACCATATTCATTTTGAACCATCCTCTTTTGGACCATATTGATTATGTACAATTCTCTTTTAGAGAACCACATTATTTTCATGTCTTGGGTTAATGTAGCTCAAACAGTTTTATCCCTTGACCAATTATGATATTGATTATGACTCATAGGCATTATAGACATATTTAATGATAGTTCTAAAAATTATTTTAGCATAGAAAATATTTTTTAGCTTCTTCTAAAGACAAGTGACCATGAATTCTTCTTCATCTTAAGATCCTTACTTACTAGATGGTTCTTAAGAGTTATCTCATGTTGCATATTATTCTATTATTTTTCTTCTATTTGGTAGGCATTGTTTCCTTAACAGGACCTCACTCTCACCGATTTGTGAGCATGTGTCATTACATCTAGCTTTAGCTATTATTGGAATTCCTACTCTTGGATGAGCATTTCCTAGATTAGTAGGTTCCCCTAGACATTTGTGCATATTTTATCCCAAAAACATAAAAACATTAGGAAAATGATCCATAAAAGAAAAAAACATTGTCCCATATTTTTTTACATTATGAACCAACACTCTTTCCATTTTACAAGTAATTATCCCATGTTCTTGCCATTTTTCAAGTAATTGTCCTATGTGCTTACCATTTTGCAAGACCATTCTAATTTGTAGACTCTTGCCATTTGACAGCTCATTTTCCCATTTCCCATACAACATCAATAATATTTTTTGGTCATCACTTTTATTCTATCCCATTTCCTAAGAGAACTACATTTGGATTAAAGTTCATGTTAGATCTTGCATACATGGAATTATGTAGGCAACATCCACTTATCTTGTACATCTAGAGTTAGCTTGACCATCCCCTTCCTTTTATTATTCCCTCCCCCCCCCCCCCCCCCCCCCCCCCCATTTTATTTTATGTTGTTTACCTATCCCTTGGAAGTAACTTTGTGTCCTTGTTCTTGTTACACTGTTGTGGAAAGTAACGCCTCTACTACACGTGCCTGAATAACTATTTTCAGACTTCACTAACATGGTTTTTATTTGTGTGTTTTTATTTGATTTTTAATTATGTTTTATTGTTCTCTCTTTCCTATTTATTTATTTATTTATTTATTTATTTATTTCCTTTGGTTTTTTCTTCTTGTTCCTTCTTGGTCTTTTATTTTGTTGTTTGGTCTTTTTATTTTCTTTTATTTTTCTAAGGACATCTTGATTGTCTACATGGATCTTGATTATTCATATCTTGATCTCATGTCATTAAGTTATTCGTGATTTATTTTTAAACATTCTTGTTCCTACTTAAATATTGATTATTTATATCTTGATTTTAAGTTAGGCTCATTTGTGTTTCTTTATTTATTTATTTATTTATTTTTAAATGTAAATAGTTGTAACTTTAGTAGTGGTAGTTATTATCATTATGCTTAATTATAAACATTAATATTTGAACCAGCTCATTGTAGGTGAAATTCCATGTCATTATAAGTTCCTCAAACTTATGATACATAATTTCATTTTGTTATAGCAAACACTATGTTCTTTGGATCCAAGTCTCAAGATTGATGCAGCTTTAGTGATTAGCTCTCAACATCACTAATGAAACTAGGTAACAATGGCTTATCATGCACCTAACTCTATGAAAAATGTGCTTCTCTTGGCATACATTATGGTCTAATTAAAGAGTGGTTAGTTTTTTTCATTCCTCATTCCATTTTTCTCCTACATCTAGGTGAACTACATTGGATTGAGGTCCATTTGGACTATGTAGGAAATGCTTGGATACATGACATATCTCAAGTCATCTCATCCACCTTTATTATTCTATTCATCTCTTCCATCACTTTGTGCATTCTCATATGTCTATTTTTTTGTGGCTTTTTCAAAGCCATTCAACCATCACCTCAACATTCGTGCCCACTCATATTTAATCTATGCATTTGGTTATATCCTTGAGATATTAATTTTCAATTTGACCTATAGGGAAACAATATTTGAATTAGTCACAAATCTAAATCAGCCCTATAGGGGCAAACCATTCTTTATCAATGATCAAACCTATTGGGGAAAATTTCTTTATCAACCGATCAAATTCACTCTAATCAAGCACACTATTATTTCCTTTTGTTGGATACACACTTGTCCTTTTTATTATAATTATAAGCTCTCTAGATTTTTTCCCTCATTCTAAAAATATTTTAGTGTGTAACTTGTTTCGAGATCGATCATTCCCTAAGTGCATAACTTGCACCCTAGCTTTTGCTATGTTCATACTATGTCGCTTATATTTTTGGATTGTATCATTCCCATTCCACCCATTCTTAAGGCTCATTATACTCTAATTATATTTTCATTAGAGTAAGCATTAATGTAAATAAATGTGTGTAAGCATTAACTGATCTAAATTTAATCTATTCCATAGGTTAATCTCACTTTCTCTCTCTTTTTAAGAGTCCATCCTTCTATTTCATTCCTGTATGTCCTCTCAAGGGGAATCATGGGTCATTTCATTATAAATTCTTCTTGACAACTATTTTCACCTAAATGTCTCACTACACCTTCTCAAATAATGAGAAAATGTAGACATCTAATTCCTAACACCATTGTGTTGAAATTATCAATCTTACTCAAAATTTATGAAATTACACAATTTAGGCCAAAATCATTTAAGTGCACTAAATGGTTTGAGCTTGTCGCACACAAGTGTTGATTTAGGCTCATTTATCCCTAAATGGGGAAATGCATTTTTATGTGAATATTAAAATTTTATTAGATAATTTCAAGTCAAAATGATAGAAATGTATTTTGGTGCTCTAGATTACTCTTTTCTTCTAATTCAAAAGCACATGACATGTGCATGTGTTATTTTGTGTCAAGAACATCCTAAATGGGATGATGGTCCATTTACAAATAACATCACCTTATAATTCCTCTCCAGTCAACTTATGACCTAGTAATATGACATTCTAACCAATTTGATTAATAAGGTGAAACCAATTTCAAAAGAACTACTTAAATTTTGAGTAATCTTAGGCAAATTAAACCACATTATGAGTTTAAATAAGAATTCCATAGAAGTTATTGAATATTTATTTATTGGAAATTGATTCCTATTAACTACATCATCAAATAACATCATTTGTGTGGTGGCATCCATAAGCCATAAATGCAACAAATATTAGGATTATGACCTCCCATGCCTCTTTAATGCCTCATACTTTGAAATATTAATGAGTGTATTTATGGATTTTATTTACACAATTGGATTAATTCATGGTCACACATCTTGATCTCAAGATGGATGGTCATGGTTGATCCTAATCAAATTAAAAAAATCTATAAATAGGATGGCTAAGACCACTTTGATTAAGCTTCATTTTGTGTAAACTTATTATGAATGATTATCTCCACATTCCATTTGTGTGTGTTGTTAATTATTCTTAATTTACAATAGGATAGCTTCAAGATAGGCACACCATTGATTTCATATCATGATCCTAGTTTAGTTGGTGTTTTTGAGATGATGAAGGACCTTCAAATTCATCATTGTTGAAGGCTTGAGCACCAAATCAAGGTGAAAATCATGTTTTAAGCTTCATTTGTGTGATGGGAAGCTCTTGGGAAGGTAATGTATATGTTATTTATTTCATTTGCTTTTAATTATCATTTGCATATCCCATTTAAATATGTTGGCTTAATTGTTATTTATTTATGATTTTTTCTTTGTTTTCTTGACTAATTTTTGATCAAACCATCTTTTTAGTCCATCTCTATAATTTATTACTCTCTTTCTGAGCCTTCAATGAGGCCTTCAAAATGTTCTTCTTCTTTTTTGTCCTTATAATCACCTAGATAGCTATAATTAACTTCATTCTTCTCATTAAAACTCACCTCATCCATCTCAAAGTATTTTTCACCTTAACCCACTTGTTCACTTTGATACTCTCTCATCCAAAACCTTTGCATCTCTTTCTTGAGTTGCTTACAAAGTAACCTCTTCTCTTTTTTTTCTCTCACAACTTCCCTCTTTATCTTCTTCATCTATAGAATTATTGGCCACTTGAGTGTCTTATTCACCATGACCCATCCGTAGTATGGGTTTTCACTTTCCTTCATTTATTCCATTATAAGCAACAACTCATCTAATTACTACCTTGCCTCTATCATCTCCTTTTCCATATCTCTTCTCTTGGTGTATTCTTACACCTTCCTCTCCTTATGGTAGATCATCTCAACCATGCCCTATTTTCTCTTACCTTTATATATATTCATATCACCTATCTCTTAATCTCCTGGTCTCACTTAAACATATTCTTCTTTACAAGCCTCATCTACTTGTCTCTCATGACCTCACTTGGTCTCTTTCTCTCTATGACCTCACTTGGGTACATCTCACTCTCTTGTACTTTTCTTGGGACTCCTTTCTCTCTCTTCAAGATCTCATTGAGCTCACTCTTGAGATTTACAATAACTCTCTCACACTATCAAGCCTCACTGGCTTCAGGTCTGCTTACCACAATATTATCTTTCACTCACACCTTGACATGTTTCATGAACATATCAAAGCATAAAATGAAAACTTAATCAAACATGTACCTTTTTGCTTGATGAAAATATTAATATTACTCTCATAAAAATTATTGCTTTGATACCAAATGATTTAGAGACCTCCTAATTCTCTACTCTAACCAAAACTCTGATATCAAAAATGAATAATTCATGTATGGTAATTCCTCAGTCTTTCCTTCTTTGTCAACTCTCTCATTAGTTTGATGTCATTCTCTTTCAAGACCTATTGTCTAGGATCCTTGATGTCACTCACTCTAAATTTATAAATTCCATAAAAATGTCACTCTCCATTCATCTCCTCATTCTCTATATCCTTTTCATGTTATCTCAGACACTAGTCTTCACTAAGCTATAAGCTTCTATATCCAAATCTCTTCAATTCTTGATCCAGGTCTTCTATAGAAAATATTGATATTAGATAGTATCTATTAGGTTTAACATGATTTTTTAAACTCAATTCAACCCCTCTTATAACATTAATTACCTTCTTTACTTCTCAAACCCTTAACCACTCTTCTCTCATAATAGCCTTTTTAGGATTTTCCTCTTATATGGACTACTATTGTTGAGTCCTAAGAATATAACACCATTTTATGAAACCATATATAATATTTTATCTCTCCATGAAGTTTCATTAGCCAACTCTCTTCCTATGTGCCTTTTATAACTCTTTATCAAACCTAATTATGTCTCTTCACCCCTATTTAGCACACAATTATCTAAAGTCATACATACATATGATGTAATGGTCTAAAACCACCTAAATAATTTAGAGAATATCTATAACTAGATAATCATAAATTTTAATTAAGATTCATATATTCAAATTTTTATTATTCTAGTTTTTTATTTTTAACTCTAAACTAGGGTTTCTTACACTGTAACTAGCCCAAGAGGGTTCACATAATTTCAATAAATTTATTCTTGGTTTCAAACCTATTAAAAACCTAAATAAGGTATGCCTTGTATATTTACAAATTTTAGAAGCTTTAACTTTTCTTGATTACCTTCTAATCACGTTTTATTAATGTATTATGCAATGTTCCATGAATACAATATGATTGTAACAAACCAACATAGGGTTTTGAGGGCATTTTGGCTTACCTAATGGTTTTAAAATGTTCATGAAAGGTTATCCTCCATAAAATTATCATTCTACTCTATCTTCATATCACATCAACTCTATATAATTCATTATGGAGATCATATACATGTTACTTGACTTGTTATTGTGAACAGAGTACTGAACACTGTTAATATTGAACCTTTAGTCTTTATTGAAAACAAACACAATATATATGTGTAAATAACATCACTCATCGATGGTTCTACTCTTGCATTAAATTCCCATTCAATGTGAACTTACTTGATAGGTTCTTTGAACATTAACCTCTCAGATTCAATATAAAATATTGACATAGTATAGTTTGACACCAACTACCTTGCATTTACATAATATAATATTGTTCTAAAAGCTCAAAGTATTCCAGTCTGATCAATTTACATTCACAAACTAAGAGTAACATAAAGGTATAGAATTATCATTTCAAACATGCTATCATTTATTAATCCTTTCTCTTTACATAGTCAACACTATCACCAAGGATAGAGTATAGGGTTCTTCATTGTTTTCACTCCATTCTCATGCTCCTCTATACCTCTACCTCTTCTCACATTCTAACTAGCTCTTTCTATGAATATAATACCTACCCTACTTACAAAAACTCCTTGCATACATCTTCTACCCACAAATTAACTAGTTTCTTGCATAACTAACTTTCATGTCAACTACCTAGACATGGTAAATATATTAAAAACTCCTAATCTTGTCATTTTACTCATGTAATGTATGTATACACTTTATTATACCCACCCAAACCCATACATGACCTTATACGAACATTGGACTTCAAAACTACATCATTGAATACCTTCTAAATCTAAGGGCATAATTCAAATTTTCAAAATGGATTTTTTGGTAGGTAATGTTCCCAATCAAAGAATATCCAATGTAAGGACATATGATTATTTTAACACCCTCATAAGGTCCCTATAAGATATAAAAAAAATCAAATCACACAAAAATGATCAAAATAAACTTAACTATCTTGACTTGATTGATGATACTACATAAAAAAAATTCTTCATCAATTTATATTTCCAATGCATCAAACAAGATCCAAAATGTAGTTTGGATGTGAAAGTTATGGCCCAAGAGAAATTATACCTTGGTTAGATACATCAAATTCCACCTTACTTGAACACTTATATTTATCCCCCTTGATCTTATAAGTCCAATATGAATTTTTTCCACCATTTTTACATAGTTTATAATGTTCTTTATCAAGTTATATTTCTAACTCATCGAATGAGAGATTAAATGGAATTTGGATGTGAAAGTTATGGCTTGATTTAGATTGGACCCTATTTAGGCATATGTCAGGTTCCACCCTATGTTTAGACACATGGTGAGTTCCACCCTATGTTTAGACACATGGTAGGTTCTATAGTATACTTGGATATACGTCAAGTTACCTAGCCTACTTAGACAAATGTTGGGTTCCCTAGCCTATATGCACAGTTGTAATTTTCCCTCTAGATTTTAGTAGTTCAAGATGAATTTTTTATACCATGTGTTTATAGTAAAAATTCATCTATAAGGTTTGATCTTCACATTAAGATAAAAATTAAGATATCTATGAGAAGTCTGATTTTACCTTAAATTTTCACTTTGGTGCTGATAAGACATAATGAATCTTAAATTCTCTCTTATCTTCATGATAGTACTTAGCCATTATCAAGACTAGATCTTGACACCACATTAAAGTTGGTGAGATAACTACCTAAGTTATTCCACTATCATGAATGCTATGACCATAATCTATTTTATGCAATACTTTATTCTTTACCAAAAAATTACAAGATCTATGAGCCTAAAGTTTTAATATGTGCCATATTTTGTCAGGGGACCTGAAGTTGACATCTTATGCAATCTAACTACCTATGTAGAGAAAATGATGCTTGAGTTTATATTTGATGAAATCCTACTATTAGGATGAATACAAAAGTTCAGAGTTGGTTCTACAATAAAGTGGAATTTAAAGTGTCTTTGAACAGTATTCAAAATTTGATGTTGTGTAAGATAGAGGTTAGATTTCATATCATGTCAAATAGAGGTTAGGATCTTGAGAGGTGTTTAGCATAGTGTTGGATTTTATAATTTACATAGACATACATAAGATTCTATAGGTTTTTTGAATAAGAAGAGAGGTATAGTAGTATCTCTATAAAGGAGTTACACTCCAACACTTGTGTTTTCAAGATCTAAGATCTGTGATGTGCCCCAAATAAGTGGTAGAGTTTGAGGTGATGTGTGGCATGGAGGTTGGAAATGATGTAGGTTTAGACAAGGCATGGAATCTAACATGTGATTAGACACACATCATATTATGTGGCATGTTCAATCAAATGATGGGTTATATCAGGTGTACTTACCATTTCATCAAGATTTGACATGTTTTTAGACACACGTTAGGATCTGATTATGTCTAACATGTCTCTAAAACCTTCCAAAGCTATACTTAGGCAAATTTTCACTTCTTCCTTGATTATTCTTAAGTCTACCTAAATTTATACTACTTCATGAATGCCTGTAATATCATTATTCATAAATTCTCCTTCATATATCGAAGGATTAAAACCCCTCTTTGATCCTCAAAATATCACTTAGATCTCATATGCAAGTGTAATCTGTATACTCTATACAACAAGTTGTGTCTGTGATTCTATCTCCCTTTGTATAATGTTTTCCATGATGAAAATAATATTATAATAACTTAAAAATAAATAATAATTTATGAAATGTTTCTATACCTTAGGATTCAATCAAAATTCTCACCATATTTTGTTGAAAGAGAAATGGTTAAGATAACCTCAACATGCTTAACTTTTGTAACTCAAAACTCTTGAATTACGACTAATTAAATTATTCTCATCGTATGCATATTCATCCATGATGCTACTATAAAAACAAACAATTACTCATCATTTTAAATGTCTAAGGATAAATAGATCTCAGTATGGAACCCAAGCCTTGTCTATTGGGCTATGGAGTCAATGTCCCATTCAAATTTTTTTTATTGTCCATATCCTTAAAACACCTATAATTTCATATATGAGTGCAATTGGGGGCATTGTCATGAATTGTAAAATTTTACTATAACATGCTAGAATAGATGCTCTATCTCCTAAATAGGCATAATCAAAGGTTAATAACTTGGCCCTATATATTATTCTCAACCCCCAATGTGGTGGTGGTGCTAGTTTTGTTACATCTTGGTTTCTCGTCAAGAAAACATGTTAGACTATCCATGGAAAAATGTAGTTGACAAATTCAAACTTGGATGTATTTGTGACTAAGCTAGAGATTTATGTTATTTCAAAGAAATAGAATTTTTCTTAGTTATATAATAATACATGAATGCTTATTATAAACTAGTTTATGTATGTGTTTACATTTTAAACGTATTAAATATTTGTTCTAGTTATATATTTTTGCTTATGATTATCATGTAAAAAGATCTAACTACCTATGTGTTGTGAGGTGGATGTAGGAGAATTCTTCCCTCGAGTGTATTGAAGGGAGAGCATCATTAGAGAAGGTGGTGTAGATGGAGATGTTGAATGTCTATAGAGAGCTAGTGAAACCCTGCACATACACACATAGTAGTTAGTCACTATAAAAATGCATTTGAATATTTTTTTTGACATTTGCTTAAATTGTTATTTTATATGTTTGCTTGAGTAGGTAAATTATAAAAATAAATTTATTGTGGGCTTAGCCTATCATGTCATTAATACACATAGAGACAAATTTAATACATGTTATTATTTTACCATTAAAATTGATAAAACATAATTAAATGATAAATGGGTTAAATACAAAATTAAAATTTCATATTAAAATATGTTAAAAAAACATTATTATAAAAAAAGAGAAATAAAATAAAAAATATATTAGAGATCAAAAATAGAAAAGAAAAAAAGAAACAATAAAAAAAATTAGAAAAAACTCATAAATTAGAAAAGAAGAGAAAATCTTTAAATAAATAAATATTTTAATAAAATAAATAAATTAAAGAAATAAGAAGAAATGAAATCAAAATTAAATCTTTAAAACAATAAATGTTGTGCCTATTTAAAAAGGAAGAAAGGGGAAGAAAGAGACCATCTTAGGGATTGGAGAAAATAAGGCCAGAGGAGGGAAGTATGAAAGGAGGAATTTTTCACCGGACATGCCAGTACAATTGTTGGACAAGTAGGTGTATTAAAATTTTGTGAAAATTATTAACTTCTAGATGTTATTATGTTGTCTTGAATGTGAAATAGTTTAAAATGGTAAATATTTATATGTCCATTCAAAATCTCGTCCTCTGGTTTGTAGTTAAAAGCATATGTCAATATCAAGTATAAATATATAGCTACTTAAATTAAAAAATTATGGGCCGGTTTAATTTACGTAGCATATTTATATATTTGAGTGGATACTTTTGTGCAGTGATCTATATTCTTATATAGAGAAAAAAATAGATATTACATCTGATGATCTATGGTGGGGTGACGGTTTTGTGCTGGATATTAATCAGTTTATTTCAACTATGAGTTATTACTTCTTGTTTTATATATATATATATATATATATATATATATATATATATAAAAGCATCACATTCAGTGTTTATATGGTTTAATATTTAGAAAGAGTCTTAAACTAAGTTTTAATTATTTTAGTGCTAATATTAAGACTTTTTCTAAGTATTAAACCATATAAACCTGAATGTGATGCCTCTATATTTTAGTTCTGTTATATATATATATATATATATATATATATATATATATATATATATATATATATTGACGCTAATATTAAGACTCTTTCTAAATACTAAACCATATAAATACTAAATGTGATGTCTAGATATTTTAGTTCTGTTATATATATATATATATATATATATATATATATATATATATATATATATATATATATTTTTTTTTTTTAAATTTTTTCTTAACAGAACTAAAATATAGAGGCATCACATTCAGTGTTTATATTTTTTAATATATAGAAAGAGTCTTAATATTAGTGCTAAAATAATTAAAGCCTAGTTTCTGGAGAAGCCTAATTAACACAATTAGCGCGCGCGCGCGCGCACATAGACACACACACAAACAAAATGACAAAGGATTGGATTGATTTATATATATACTCACCCTAAATATTTTTACTAAAAGATTATCCCTTAGTAAATTTTAGGCACCGAATTTCTTGTTGTATAGTTGTTAAAATTGAATCGTTCGGTTTTGGATAAGGCTAATCATTGTACTTTGACTACATAATCTATTATTATCCAAAAAAATTCTAGGTCATGATTATGGTGTCACTACTAAAAAAAACTTAGGGATTAAGTTAATATATTGTATAAAGATTAATAAACAACTGAAAGTTTTGGAAGGGGCATCTATTTTGGTTTTATTTTATTTGCTTTTCCTTCTAGCCATAACATGGTCACATAAACACTTAGGAATCAGATTTGGTTGGGCGCTGGAAACAAAATATTGAAATCAATTGGATAAACTATGCTAAACTTAGTTACAATGATATTTTCTTCCAGCCATAGGGTATTTTGTTTATATATATAAAACCTTCTCTCATGCTCTTGATATTAGGGGAACTAATTGGCATAGAGTAAGGAATGATTTAAGTGGGATAAGGTTTAAAGTTTTAAAGTTTTCCCATATATATTTTAGTGGACTATGAAAACCATTATATTTATTTTGGATTGAGAATATTAAAATAAAATAGATTATAATATTACTATAATCTTAAATAGTTATATAATTATTTAAGTATGAGGTTTTGAAATAATTATTAAAGATGACTTTTAATTAATCACCCTTGCACTAGAATTTGGGAAGTTACTTAAACTTGTTTTATATAATGTTTTTTATTAGATTTATTTTAAAACTTTTTAAACATGAGATAAACTCTCCTATAAACTACAATAATATATGTTTTTTGATTGGCACAAACTTTTATTGAGATCAACTCTATAGAACAATATCCTTAGTTATAACTGTGAAGTTAACCATAGTTATGTGTAATTGGGAATTAGACAGATTTACTTCTTTGCCTTGTGGAATAAAAATAAAGAAACTTTATAATCCTTAAAAATATGGTAACACATCATATGGAAATATGGTAATTCGTTATACGAGATATAGAATTTATGACTAATCACACAAGTAAAATCATGAGGTTAGAATTCTCAGAAGAAATATTTATAAGAAAAATAGATTTTTTTTTATTAAATAGTTTATGAAATGGTTGTTTATTAAACCCCCCAAAAAACCAAACAGATAAATTGGATCTTTTATGTTTTTGGGATAAATAAGGTTCCATGTTTTCTAGTGAATATTTCAATATACTCTTAGTTGCTTTATGAGTTGAATTTTTTATTATGAGTAAACTACTTATTATCTTGTGTTTTTGGGAAATACAAAATTTTGGGTTATTGTAAGAAATGATTGTGTTCTATGTATACATGAGTTTATTTCTATTCTTGGTAGTTATGATTAAAACATTAAACTGTGGTTTATAAATTACATAGCATTAGAATACTTACATGTGGTGCACATTAAGATGTGCAAGTACTGGTTATACCTATAGTTATTAGATGAATTAGATAAGTCAATAAGCTTCTTAGGAATAAATAACTATAACCATTTGAACATTCTCTTAGAAGTAAATGAGTCAATAGGAAAACATGTTTATCTCACTCGCTATTAATAATATGATCGATTGTTAATCACGTGGAATACATATGAACATTACATAGTATGAGTGCATTATTATGTATAAATACTTAGTTACACTTAGTGCGTAATGGTGCATCAATATGTAGGTGTATACGTTGTGATACTTTGGTAAACATGTATGCAGTATATCCAAGTGGTATAATTGTTTATTGTTTGCTTGCTATTATTTGCATGGGTTGGTTGAGTCTTGAAAATCATAAATTTGGTTTATGTGCTATTATGTAGTTAGGAACCTATGATAGTATTGGATATTATATGGTACTACAATATAGAAGTATATTTTACCTCGGTGTTACCTACTATAGTTATTATACATAACTCATATCTATATTTATCAATATACTGTATATATACTATTATTTGTTGTGGATAGTGTGTGTTTTTATAGTTGGTAGGCTTGTGTATGTGTACATAAAAAATCTGATAATTTAACAAATGTTGTGTTATATGTTATTGTGTTTTGTGGAACAAAGAATTTTTATGTTATATTTAGTTACTCATATAATGCTTGTGTTTTCATGTATTTGAGACTACCTTATATGATTTATTGTGGAAAATTGGTAGTCAAGTCTAAGAATACCAAATTGTGGTAATATGGGTTGATATAGGGTGTAGATAACTGGAAAGCAATTATGTTGTTTGAATTGTATATCTAAGTTTTATGTTTACCCAGATGGTATATTTGTAATCATTAATTATAGTATGGGATATAATTTAATGAAATATTCATGCATATGTTTGATGGACTAAATGTATACTAATATTAATCCTAGATATAGCGTGCCATGTAATGCATTTTCTAGTAGGATGTAAGATGATGAATCTTTTGGTTGATTTTGTATTTGACCAATCCACATTGTTAATGTAGATTAAGGAATTAGATGGACTTCATTGGCTTATTGGTATTGCAATGTTAGATGAAGGTGGTCCTATCAAGTGGTGTGTATGAACTTGATTGATCTAGATCATTTTATTTATATTATATATAAGACTTTGGACCAAAGGATGTTTAGTGAGACATTATTAGTTCATGAGTAAGGTTTACATGTATGTGTAATATCTTGCAATAGATCAAGTTTTATATGATACAATACATGTTTAGCTAGTTAGAAATCATACAACACATGGGTACTAACTTGTCTCTCTAGATGTCCATGTCATCACTATCTAACCATCCATGAAGGGAGGGACATATCCTAATGGGATTAGTTTGGGGGATCATTGGTCCATGGTTGGTGTGGAAAAACACTTGGATGATGCTCTCCCTCCCTATAATAATACTACTATTGAGATGAATACTTGAGGTTACCACATATACTGGAGAGTCTAAGGAACTCATGCTCCAAAGAGTTAGGTATTTAAATTATGTACATTATATTAGATTGAATATTACTATTTAGTATTATCATGAATAATTATAATTACTTATTATTATATATTGATAGTAGTGATTGAAAAATTGTATCGACCGTGCTTGAGTTGTATTTCTTTCATTATACATTTATGAAGCATTGTCATGATATTAGAGATCTGAGATATAAGATGTAATGTGTACTTATTGTTATCACTCAAGTATATGTGTGATCTTTATTAGGCTCTTGTGATGTAGTCTACTTATGTGTGTGTGTGTGTGTGTGTGTGTGTGTGTGTGTGTGTGTGTTTTATTCAAAAATTTTAATATGTTTTTATATGTCTAATCTAATTGGGTTGTTAAATGTGGTATCTGAGCTATGGATAAAATTCTATGACCTAATGATTCCATTAGTGATTTCATGTCTTTCTTTTCACCAGTATGAACCTAGTGACATGAAGTATTACACTTGTATTTTGGTTTTGGTGGTGCCTCAGTGAAAACCATGTTACTCCATGATTGGAGTTTAAAAACTTAGTAGACCCACTTATGTATCCTAGTGACTTTTGTAAGTATGGAAAATTATTTGTGTGTGAGCCTTAAGAGCACTCACATTAATTTGAGTTTTTTTTAAGATCAATTTATTGAGTGTCCCATTAGTGATGGTTTTATTTGAGGCTTAGGTAGATGGGTATATAGCATAGTTCAAGAGTTATGAACAATTTTTTTTTTACCATAGGTTGATCAATTAGAATAAAACAATAATAATCAAATGATAACCATAATAATCCATGGATTTAAAGGTTATAATACTTGAGATGAAATCAGGATGTCACATTATCAGTCAATGAAGATCACCTCCACACCATTCAACATTGTTATTTATACAAAGGGCTTCTCTCATACGTTTGAACTAGCCCCACTTCTAAATACTAATCCTACTCCCCTAGACTCTTTATCCTCAACATCACAACATCCTTGAGTTACAAACATGCATTCCTTTGGTATATTTATCCTAAATATTTTTTCCACAAATACCAAGATGCTCTTTAGTTTCACCAGGTCATCTATGATGTCATGGTAATCCTTTGCCAATTACAACCATATTGAATGTATGATGATTTGAATGTCAATATGCTTCCTTTGGAGATAAAAGGGACCCATTGCATTTGAAATAAAATTTCCATGATTACTTGAGTGATGTTGAACACATTCCTTCTATTGAGAAATTTCTTGGGGTCAAACATAAAAGCCATCATTAGCTTTTTTATGTCTTATCCTTCAACCTCCTCCATACCAATTAGTTTCCAACATACTTATAATCCATATCCTCATGAAAAGGTTTTTAATTTCCTTATCTATGTTCTCAAATAATTGGGATACTTCTAGCTCCCTTACCATTTAGTTCAAAGGTTCCACCCTCTCCCTTAACTGATTTATAACCAAGGTTCACTTTAAGATGCCATGATAGAAACCCCCTAGGTTTGTTTAGATGAATTAGATTTAGAGCTTTGGTGAATTGAAGTATGTACATAAGGGGAAGAATTACCTTGTTTTTTTACACACAACTGCTTGACAACATACAACTAGAGCCTAGGGTGACACTGTACATAACAATGTGCATTATGGTGACATGTGGTAGTATGGTGCTAGGTGACTTTAAGCCAGATTATGCTATCGAGAAACATTACGCTATCAAGTAAAATTATACTAATAAGAAATATTATGATTTCAGGTGACATTATGCTATTGGAGATGGGTGACTACACTCAAAACTATGCACCATGACACTGGGTAAAAATATGGTGCTACATGGTTTCATGCTATTAAGTGAAATTATGCCATCAAGGGAAATTATGGCATTGGGAAAAATTATGCCACTAGGTGACATTATACCATTAGGAAACATTATGCTATCAAGTGATAGTATGGTGCTGAGTGGCACTAGTGGCTATGATATCATGTGACAACATACTACTGGGTGACATTATATTATCACATGATAACATGTTCCTAGGTAGTATTATACTATCACCTAGTACCATACTATCATTAAACACCATGTTTATACCCTGTAGAATAGTGATGCTTAGTAACATGCTATCATGTGATAATATGGTACTACCTATTAATATTCTATCATGTGGAAACATGGTGTCATATAAAAACATGTTATCGCATGATAATATGGTGTAACCTGGTAACATGTTCTTGAATGATAGCATGGTACCACCCACCAATATATGTCCATATGAAAACATCCTTTTGCCAAGTTTTTTACTACCACCCAACATCATGCTTCCTCACATAATCATGCTATCATTGCCCATAATTATTCTACCATATATAAACATGCTACTATGCCATGCTATGTTATTGCATAATACTGTGCTGTTACATGTTATCATGCTACCAAGCATCCTTGTTCAATAAAGTAATATTATAAGCCATCTGTCACCAGTCACACCAACTAGTTACTTTAGTTCCCCTCATGGATGACACATATCCCCATAGTTCCCTCATTTTCACAATTTTCTCAAATGTTTTTCTCATCCTACCTTTTGTTCTCAATCTTACCTACTACTAAAGCATCTACGACAAAGTTTCAATGGCTTTCATATCCATAAAAACTAAAACAAGGATCCAAAACTTGATTTTTAAGAATCTTTTGTGTCTAAAATTCCTTTGGATGGTAGAGCATGAAGAATCCAATATCGCCTAGATAGATCAATATGAACTTAGAGGCATAGTGTAGATGCCTCAATATGACATGATGATCAATAATAACTTGTTGTGATATTGATGATCAATAATAACTTGTTGTGATCTCTGGTTTCATGATTTAACTATAATTAGATCCATTTATATGTCTAATTTAAAAATAAAACAATATCCTTTAGCACCTCTCCATTAGATATCCTCAATTTAGCAAGCCTTCCACATTGCAATGCAAGACTTGTTAACACCAGGGTTGTCTTAGCTGATGTTGATAAAAATTACTTGGAGTTGGTCTACAAAGTGGCCATAGCCCTAGTTGTTAAGGGTTAGATTTATTAATGAAATTAAAATTTCTTAATTATTCTTGAATAATTTATTATAATTAGTTTGATGTCCTAATTGAATTGCATGTTTTCTATTTTCATTACAGATAGTCAAAATCAAAGGGGAATCCCTGTGAAAAAATAACTAATCCATTTCTTAAATTTATAGTACATTTATTCCAAGCCAAAAAAAATTTGCATGGAAGACCATCAGATATTCCCTTCTGGGTTATTTACTACATTCTTCTTTCTCTATCAGGTGTTGTATGTGACTAGTGCATAGTTATATCCAACATGCTTAAGACTGAGTTATATTGTGTTTTCGAAAGACTCTTGCACCATTTCATATTCCAACTATATTTTTGCCTTGTATTTTGAGGCCTTATATGATATATAGGATAATTCAATTCCCACTTCACTCCATCAAAAAATTAAGTCTAATGCTTTATCTATTGAGGAAAAGGAGGTAAGTTTAGTTTTCCTAATAGTCTCCTCTCTTTCTTTATAAATATTTCAAATTTTAATAATTTTTAGCCTGTTGGTTGTTATAGGTAAAAGAGTCTGTGCATATGAAATAATAAAATAGGTACCATTCAAAGGATGGCATGATCCATAGGGCTTTGGTGATATCCAGTCCATAGAGTCTTCATTAATTTTTTTTTGAATTTCCAAACACCCAAGAAGTGATTCTATTTCATCTCTACTTCTATGTTCCCCCAAATTTATTTTAATATTTATATATTGTATTATTTAATAGAAAAATATCATATTGGATTTTAATTTTTTTTATAGTTGACTCTTGAATTGTTACTATTGATGATTCTTCTTGACAACATGATCAATGTTTTCCACCTTACAATTTTCTTTTGAATTGAAGTTTCTTAAAATTAGGTAGTTTATTAATTGGATAATTTACTCATATTGTAGGTGAAACCAATAATGTCACTCTCATAAGGACAATGAGATAGGAGGATCCAACTCCCATAAGGACAATATGAGGGGAAGAGGCAACTCCATTAAGTACAATATGAATGGAAGAGGAAATCACCCTGACATGTAATAATACATTATATTTGAATTTGCATTAATTTTATGCTTTCAAATTTACTAATTTTGAATAATTTTTTATTTTACACTCCATCCAATATCTGTTAAGAGACCGAGAAGTGTGCCACTACCCCCACCACCCATCTAAACTCAGAGAATTGGAAAGAACATCTCCCTCTCTATATAGAGTAGAGGAACCCTTAAAATTTATGATTTCCCAAATTTTTCTATCGGTGGCCTTTCTAGTGCATAGGGTCTTACATATTTGCAGCAAATTAATCTAGATGAAGAGTTTATTGGGATCAAAAGTGGGCCTCAACTATTTTTGGATTCAATCCACATGATTTTATTCAAGTTATTAATGTGTTTATATAAGTTCCTTATAAATCTACCTCTTCTCTAGCAACCCCACCCCAGACTGATAATTTAAGCATCTCTAATGATTCCATCACTAATTTTTCATTAGAAAATCTAGTTTTAGAAAATTTGCTTACTAATTTGAGGGAGGGTGTTATTGATGAATTTAATGATTTAAAATAATGGGAGATAAGGGAAAAACCACTTATCAAAGAAATCAATACCTATTATCACAACCACTCCCAAAGAGTTAATTACTTTTTGTTTCTTCAAAATGAACCCTCAAAGATTGATGCTTTATTTTAACAAGCTCAATCTAGATTGATTTTTGTTAAAAATATTTACAATGATAGGGTTTTAGGGATTATGATAAACAAGTTGGAAAATTTAAATAGAGAAGCTTAGGCCTATGTCAATAAATGGGTTAGAGATATAAACCTTATTACCATTGCACAAGTAGAAAAGGATAAAGCTATGGTATGTTTTCATTATCTATAACATGTGTTTTAGTTATTAAAATTTATGTGTGCTTAACACTTATATATTATTTTTTAATTGTAGGCAAAATATGAAAAGTTGAACAAATAAGCAAATATTCTTAATGTGCATTTGAAAAATGCTCGTAAAAGTATCACCTTAGCTATTGCATTGAAGGAAAGCTTGTTCTATTAAATAAATAGAACAACACTTTGAAGAAAATAATAAAAGAGCATGATATGGATTCAAGTATTTTACTGAAGCCAAAAATAGATGCAGATCAAGTTATTCTTTCAACAAGTGATGTTGTGAATGAGGAGAGGGTATTTTTTACAAATATGAATTCTATTGCAAAGGATATTTAGAAGAAAAGAGTGATATTGGAGGATACATAGGTAGGTCAAGACAATAGGGTTTTCATGGAGGGAGATGACAACCAACAAAAAGTGGTGAGTCTCTTCTAGAAAAATGTTAATTTGTTTCAAATACGTTATAATGTTCAAAAAAATAGTTTATAATGTTTCAAACATTTTATATCATGTTTGTTTGAAAAAATATTGTTTTACTAAATGATATTTTACAGTTGTTCCAAATACTCTGGGTATATAAATTTAATATTTCAAGTATTTAAAATGTATTGTGTAGCATTGCATGCATGGTTATACTATTCTAGTAGTTGTAGCATTGAATAAATTGTTATACTTTTATAGTATTTATAGCATTGAATGCATTGTTATAATGTTCTAGTATCTGTAACATTGAATGAATTGTTATACTATTATACTATTCTAGTAGTTGTAGCATTGAATGTGTTTTTATACTATTATAGTAGTTGTAGCATTGAATGCATTATTATATTGTTCTAGTAGTTGTAGCATTGAATGCATTACTATACTGTTCTAGTAGTTGTAGTATTGAATGCATTTTTATACTATTCTAGTGGATGTAGCATTGAATGCATTATTATACTATTGTAGTAGTTGTAGCAATGAATGCATTGTTATAATGTTCTAGTAGGTATAGCATTGAATGCATTGTTATACTATTATATTGTTATATTAGTTGTAGCATCGAATGCATTATGCATTGTTATAATGTTCTAGTAGTTGTATCATTGAATGCATTTTTATACTGTTATACTATTCTAGTAGTTGTATCATTGAATGCATTGCTATAATGTTCTAGTAGTTGTAGAGTTGAATGCATTGTTATAGTGTTATATTGTTCTAGTAGTTGTAGCATTGAATGCATTGATTATGGTGGAATTTTTAAATATGCAATCCCCCACTATAGGAAAAATATTTCCTATATATTTGTGTAATGGTTCTAATGTAAATATGCAATAGAATAATATTGGTGTGATTTAATTATTTGTCTATATTTTAGTTCAACACTTATGCATGTACTAAATATGTGTATATGTTATCCAAATTACTATTATATAAAATTAAGATAATGAAAAAAATAAATCTTAATAATTGAAATTTTAATGGCAAGAAAATTGGTGTCATATGGTGCACCATGGATGTCTACACATAAGACTTGTATGCTTCAATGAGTGCTATAAGGAAATGCTCTATATAATGTTAATTAGAATTATGATTGCTTCTTATTAAATGACATAAATTGAAAAAATATATATACAACTATTTGAAATACAAAAAATTGTAATAGGACAAATAAAGTGCTTAATTCCAATGTATAAAATAGTATTCAAAATTGTAAGATGCAGAAAATAGATTACAACATTTAATCTATTTGAAGATGAAATAAAATGAAATATTTTAGAAAATAGTAATTTCTATACTTATCAAACTAAAAGTTAAGTAGATGAAATAATCCTCAAGAAATTTTCTCATTGTAAGTGTGATTTGCATCTACCATGCTAGTGCCATATTCAGTCTCAATATTCGCATCATTTGCATTGGTAGATGTATTACTCAGACCTCTTCTTTCAACTAGAGAACTCCATGTTTCCACTAATTTGTCATAAGGAAATTTATAAACTATATAACATGAAACATATAGTCTCGATAAAGTCTCTAGATTTTTATCCAATCTATTTCTAAGTTTTGAGTTTACGAAGGATAATGCACTAAATACTCACTCATCTTCTACATGACCCAAAATCATTATTTTAACAAGTTCATATAATCTAAAGTATTCACTAATACTTTCTTACAAGATGCTACTTAGATAAAGGTTTTTCCATAGATGTGTAATGGCACCATCTTCTTTTGGATCATTTAAACACTGAAATTGATCCATCATTGTTATCCCAAACTAGGTTGACTAAGACATCAATAATTTTTATTTAAAATACCAATAATCTGAACTCCATTCACATCTATAGATTTACAAAAATGCATAATAATTGTTTTCATGTATTTGTGAAATAAGTTGTTGATCTATTATTGATTGTTAACACTATTCTAAAAAATGGGATTCACAACTCCCATGCCCTCCAAAAACTCATTCATTTGAAAACATTCTCTTATCTCAGTGGATAAAATTTATGATATTTTTCTAAATTTAATTCATTTTTTTGATAAAATAACATCATATAGTACACATGTCCTAGGTACATCTTTATGTTTAGCTCCCACAACTTCAAGTCTTCTAGAGCATGTGTGCATTGGGATCTCAATACCATTTACCATGATACAAATATGATCATGTATATTGAATTTCAAATAAGTCCCTGGATTCTAAAAATTTGTTAGAATTTGCTAGGTTCTAAAAATAGGTTAGTGAAATCTTTCATTCGATGTGTATAGCACATCTAAACATTGACATACACATTTTTTCAAACGTATAAAGTCAACAATATAGATAGATCTCTCTTGGGCATGTTTCATTAAATAGTTGATTTCTTTTAACATTGGTAAAATATCAAATAATGCGAGTAAAGTTTCAAGATCTATTAAATGACACATCAAATATTTTATTTTGTCAACTTCCCTACAATATTTATACATAAAACCTGTCAAAGATGGATATTCCTCAAAAATTCTACATGCAGGTTCATACATGGAAATCCATCTCATTTCAACATCTTTCAATAGTTTTTTTTCCATCTATCACCCCAATTGCAAAATTTTGGAACTCCATAAATATTTTTGGGCTATTCAACATGTAAGAATGCAAGCCACAAATAAGGTCTTCCACTTTTGCAACATTACTAAATGAACTAACAATTTTGTAGGCAAAAAGAGAAATTATTGTTTGAAGGAGAACACAAAGACTTATTCTATGCCCCTACATCATTGATGCCCCATCATAACCAACACATACTAGCTTTGTAGCCATGGAAAAATAATCCATCTGAGCTCTCTATTTTAAATTGGATAGAACCAATTTATGAAGGTTTTTTTTGTTTCAATTTTCTACCATTTTATGGACAACTAAAAGATGAGATTGCCTAGAATAGTTTTCAAAATTATACACGTGCATACAGACCCATGTTGTGTTTTCAACTATAGTGACCTCATCGATGGACAAAGAGATAAATAGTGATCTCTTAACACTTTCTTTCAAATCTTCTTTCTCAATAATGGTTATACATTTTTCTATTTCCCAAGCACTGTTATCTAACCAATGCGATTGTATAATATACAGAAACCCATTATGTTGAAACAAAATTTTATAATAAACAAAATTAGAAATGGGTCTACCCCTTTTGAAAATGTGGAAAATAGTAGAGAAATGTACATATTTTACATTAAGATTGGATTGTATAACTTTTACAAATTATTCTTTGATTGTTCTCCCTTTCGCAATAAGATGTTTTTGTCATTTTTGATCATTTTCATATTCACATACATAACTTACATGCAAGAAATCTTATTTATTTTTCCATCTATGTGTTGTTGGCATCTGTCCTTCTGGTGCTTCAAATATATATATATATATATATATATATATATATATATATATATATATATATATATATATATATATATATATATATATATATATTTCTCAATGGTGTCCAATTTAAGTTGCATTATGTGTTATTATTCAAGTTTCCAACTGCAAATTGTACATCTACATTTTGTTAGAGGCTCATTACCATTTTCTAATTCTATGGGTTCTATAAATGGATATTTTATAACCTAATCAATTTGGAAAGACCATCATATTATTGAATAGGTTTTGAAAGGCCCCATAGTCTTATACAAAGGAGAGGACTAAAAATAAACATTATGTCATGATTCCACATTTTCATATATATGTTGCTACTATTACTTTATTACTTTGATGTTAAACTAGTTTAGATATTCTTTAGTTGGATTATATGGTACTTGTCATAATAGTGTTAGTTGTGTACTTATTCTATGATTAATTATGTTGTAGACTTATTATTATTTTGTTATTAATTATTTTATAATCTAAACAAATTATTAGATTATGACATAATGCATTTTTTTCATATTAGTGATTGTTAGTTGTCTATGAGATATGTAGGCTTGTGGAGGTCATAATATCAAAACAATGTTTCTGAGCACATCTATATGACTAACATGTAGATAATTATTTGATTGTCCTTCAGACAATATGATTTAGTCACTATTTTTTGTTATGTGTTTTTCAACTATGGTCCTTGTGTATGTATTGACTATTTTACCTTACTGGTTTCATTATAGGTTGTTACTTATCATTTTGGTTTATTATTTTTTGTTGCTTATTGTCAGTTGCCACCTTTCCTCGAACTCTTAGCTTCACTCCTTATTCTATTTGGTTTTTGAACCACATTTTTTCCCTATTAATCCCTATCAAATAATTCATCAGATCTATTTAATGTACCTAGACCTAACCCTTGGGAACCTTTGTTACCCCCATGACCCTTAACCACCTCCCCCTTCGACCTTGAACTATTACTTAAGGCTTATGGAATTTTATTTAAACAACTACAAAGTTGTGGTTAAAATGAAACATAAGGTTATTAACTCATTGAATTAGATCGATGATTTACGTGGAAATATGGTTAGCCTTATTTAATAAGGTAGGTGACAAGGATTACAATGATATTGGTTGTCTATGTTGATCATGAATCAAACCTCACTAATTTGTTCTCCTATTAGCTATAGCATGATTAATTGATGAGCTTTCTAGACTCATCATTAAAGGGAAGTTGGCAAGATCTCCTTGGGATGCACTGAGTTTCTCTCTCCTATAGAAAAATTGAATGAGAGTTGATGGAGTATGGAAAAATGGATAGAAAGGGATGGGGAAGGTAAATGGCAGATGAAATGTTAGAAATATGAATAATTTTAGGTGTAAATAGTGAATTGGTTTGCCTAATTATAATGGCAAGTTGGTCAG
>JARHVA010007909.1:92500-100000 GCA_037957365.1 Torreya grandis | reverse complement strand
ATGGTAAAGGAATGAATAAATATGAAATAAAATAATCATGCATGATACTTTACTTATCTACTTAATTAAATACATTCTATGAAACTATAATGCAATCGTAAAATAATAAGTATTTATCATTTTATGTTAAATAAGATGAATGTTATATCTATACTTCTCCCCCCTTGAGCTAAACTTACTTGGTGGATTGCCATGGCTTCTAACAAAAAATTTAGAACAATTCCTTGAGTGGAATTTTTTATTTGAGTTCCACTCATCTTGAAACTTGAATCAACCTACTTGGTTGGTTTCGTTGGCTATTAGTACTGAAATTATTAAATTTGTCTGTAAGTAACCTTTTATTTGTGTCCCACTCATCTTGACACTTGAATAAACCTTTTTTCTTATGTTGCTTTATCTTCCACTTATTGTTGATGAATTATTAACATTTTAAAGAGCATTTAGATATGAAATAGGGTATGAAGTGAATAGTGTTCTTTTTTGAATACATATCTAGTTTTACTAATGATTTTATAGTTCTTATTTTATAGGTAACTATGATTAAATTACTAGTAGGCCCTAAACTCTATTATAGCATTGGCTTTGCCAATTTAAAATAGTTGAATAAAATATAGAATGACATTATTGATTGTATAAATATCCATGTTTAATTCAAATGTTGAACATACAAGGGTAGTGACTTTAAAGGATATAAGGTGTTGTAACTCGATTGGTAGCACTAAAAAATGATGTATTAAATATATCTATTTTTATGCTTTTTAATTGTTGAATGAAGGATTAAAAATCTACAAGTATGGAATTAATTTTGTTTACCAATTTTTGAATTCTTGCATATTATATGGATTGTATCTTGATTTGATTACTTGATTAACCTAACTAATAACTTAAGACCCTTAAGTCTAACCTAAACTTAGTCATCCTAGAATGGGATTGAAACCCACTAAGGAGAATGAGGCATTTACCTAGTGTTAAAGACTTAGAAATGGTCCTATGAGAAAATAACAAGTGCCATTTATGGAACTCAAGACTTATCAATGTATGCATACACTAATATACCCTAAATCATATAACCATTATAAACAAAAACAACTTCCTCATAAATCCTATTGCACATACTTACCTCTAGTGAATTGCCTCAACTTCCCCTCCTTTGGTTCTAGTCACGTTAGTGCATAGTTCACTAAACATTTCATTATGTTACCAAGTTGGTTTAAAACGCATCTAAATTGTACTCTAATAGATGATTCAATTTTTTTATTGGGTTGTTTCATCTAGTATTAGATTAGTGTTATACTCTAGGGAACTCTATGAACAAATATTTACTTTAACTAATATAATCTTCTAATTTTTTCACTTATGATTTCTCAATATGGTTAGGACATGATAAAGTGGAGGAAACATCCATGAAAATCCTTTGAATGTCAATAATTCTAGGGACAGGGGTTGAGGATGTATAATAGGTCATCGAGGCCACATTCTTATTTTTGATCTAGATGACTTGCTAGTGAATAATGTAGATAGTAATACTGAGGCACCCCATGATGAAGCAGTCAGTGGGATTCCAACTAATAAGCAAAATAAATTCTTTTGTGGGATATTAACAACCCTTAAAACCTTGAAAGGTAAAACTTATAGTTAGGAAAAAATATTTAACAATATTACATGGATATCTAAAGAGGAAGTACTTATGATGGAAATGGGTCAAGTGGAAGGACCTATAATCCAAGAATTGCCTTTAACCACCATTGACCCAATCATCAAAGAGATGAAGAAGCTTCCTTTGCCTACCTTTTCAGGTGAAGAATCATGTGATGTGGCTAATGCCTAATTGGTAAAATTGTGAAAGTAATTCAATTTAAAAAATATGCCTTCTAATGTGAAAGCCAAAGTGGCAGCCTATCATCTAATAGGACTTACAATGTTATGGTTGAATCACATCTTTGCTATTGAAGGGTATCAACCTTTAAATCTATCTTGGATTGTTTTTAAGACTTAATTTCATAATAAGTATCTGAATGCAAACTATAAAGAGAAAAAATCATTTATTTTTAGCTCTTAAAGCAAGATAACATGTCTATGATAGAATACGAGAATAAATTCTTGAACTGTTGGATGGTGAACCCTGATCTTATTTTAATGCCTAGTTATTGATAAGGGGGTGTGAGGAGGAAACACTCCCTCTCCCCTACAGTAGGGTTTCCATAGGGATTTAGAGGGGAAAACGACCTATTTTGGAGCCTCTCCTGGTGGGGGTTTGAAGCTGGCACCCTTGAAGTAAAATTTTGTGAAAAAATGCATTATAAAATATTGTAATTTTTTAATTAAACTAGACCATTTACTATTAGGTTTTAGATTTAATGACAGAAATTAAGTTAGTGCATTTTTGCCCTAATTTTTAACCCTCCTTTGATATGATGGCATCATAATTAGGTAAGAAAGAGAGAGAGTGAAGAAGATATTGTAGTAGATGTATTTCAAGTTTTTTCTCTTGATTTGTTGGACCGAATAAGAAGGACTGGTAGTTTTTGTGTGGATGTAGACCATATTAGGTGAACCATGTTAAATCTATGTTTCTATTCTATTATGTTTTCTAAATTTTAATTCTATCTTTATTTCACTATTATTGATTTACATTCTATATTCCTAACATGAACTTGTTGCATCATGTAAACTATATGCATGACGAAAAAACTAAAATCACTAAGTTCAAGATTAGACATAAGGAGATTTTGATACATGATGTTAACATGACCAATATAAAAGTATTAGCTACAGCCATAAATTCAGCATATAAGGGTGAAAATAAAGAAAATTCTCACCAAAATGTATGATAAGAATTCAAGTATAATAGGTAGTAGTCTAAGGCCAAGAACCTTTCTCCTGTAAACAAGAATTTCAAGAAATTTGGTCATAGATTTTGAGGAAATCATAAGGGTTAAAACATGTTTTCAAATTAGAATAAATTTTTTAAATCCCATGGATCTTCCAAAACTAGTTCTTATAAGAAGGAACAACACCAAAACAACTCACGTGGACTTGCCATGGGTGCTAATATAGTTCTTGTATCATCTTCTAAACTAATTATGTGTTAAGAATGTGGTGATAATCACTATAAGAAGGACTATCCTAAGATGAAATTAAGCCAAACAATGAACCATAAGTTATATTCTACTATCGATAACCATAATGTTGACTTGTAAGTCACTCCTATTAAGACCTAAGGTACATTCAATGGATTTCCTTTGACTATTTTGATTGATTCTAGTGAAACAATCTATTTTATTGCTCCTTTTAGTACTAAAAAATGTAACATTAAACTAGTCTTGATAAGAGAAGGTTGTGAAGAGGAATTCGGTATTGGCAAGAAAGTACCCATTCTTAAATACTTAGAGAAAGCATAATTGGATCTTGGTGTTTTTAACACCAAGACAAATATGTTTCTCACTCCTTTAGGGTTATATGATCTCATCCTTAGGATGGATTTGTTGCATGAGCATCAAGACACAATTGATTATGTAGGAAAAAGGGTGCAATACACAAATTGTCTTGGCCAAATTATAGAATTGCAAGGCATGTAAGGGTCTGTGAGATGTAAAACACTTTCATCCCTATAATTGAAAAGAGTTGGTAGGAAGGGATGTAAGCTCTATACAGTCCATCTGTAAGAAATTTCAAATTAAAAAGAGATGAAACATACAAATTTTCCCATATTAAGAGAATTTATGGATGTCTTTCTTAAAAATATACCCATGTTCCCATCCAAGCAAGAATTCTATTTTTTTATTGACATCATACCTGGATCTGCCCATGCATCTAAGGCACCTTATGACATTAATGTGGTTGATCTAAAAGAACTAAAATTTTAGATACAAGAACTTTTAGACTATAGGAACATACATCCAAGTGTGTCTCCTTGGGGTGATCTTGTAGTATTTGTAAAAAAGAAGGATGGTTTTTTAAGTCTTTATATTGATTACCACATGCTGAACAAGGTTAAAGTTAAAAAACTGCTAACCTTTTCCAAGGATTGATGATTTGTTTGAACAAATAAAGGGTATTGTGGTCTTCTCCAAGATAGACTTGAGATCTGGTTACCATTAGTTGAGCATCAATGAAGATGGCACTCATAAAACTGCTTTTAAGACCTGTTATGGACATTATGAATTTATAGTTTTTCTTTTCAGCTTAACCAATGCACTTACAACCTTCATGAACCTTTAAAACAACATTTTTAGAGATTATTTGGATAAGTTTATACTAGTTTTTCTAGATGATATTTTTATTTATTTTTTAAATATGAGGTTGAGCATGACCAACACCTTCGTCTAATATTGCAAAGACTAAGATAGTATAAGCTTTATCAAAAATTATCCAAATGTGCATTATATGATTATAAAATTTAATATTTAGGACACATCATTTCTAAAGAAGTATTTTCTATTGAACCTTCCAAGATTAAATCCATCCAAGATTGGCCTACTCCTTCTAATGTTAATGAAGTGTGAAGCTTCATTGGTTTGGATGGCTGCTACCAACACTTTATTGAAAACTTTTCAAGTTTGGCCTACCCTATCACTTCCTTGTAATGCAAAGGAAATAAGTTTGAATAGACCTCTTAGTGTGAGGAAGATTTTATTAAATTGAAGGGTCTGCTTACTATATCTCCTATTTTGATCATACCATACCCAAATAGTAATTTTAATGTTTCGGCTGATGCTTCCAAAGAAGTCTATGGAGGAATCTTGACTCAAGATGGTAGGGTTGTGGCCTATGAGTCATGAAAGTTGAAAGAGCATGAAAAGAATTATCATACACATGACATGGAACTTGTTATCATTGTCCATGCACTTAAAGAATGGAAACATTTTCATTTTGGAATAATTTTTCCAAGTAAAATATGATCATAGAAGTTTTGAGTATTTATTCTCTCAAGAAGATGAGAATGCACACCAGTGTAGATGGCTAGAAATTTTGAACAATTTTGACATGAATATTTAATATGTCAAAGGCAAGGAGATTTGTGTGGTTGATGCACTTAGCATATACATGTACCTTTCTACCTTGTTAATATTACCAAAAAAAATAGAAGTTTTGTTTTGAAATAGTAACTTACTGATGTATTTTTCCATGAAGTAAGTGTAGATTTGGCTGATGAACCAGTATAAAATAGATTTGATAATTTGTTTGTTAAATGGCCTGATTATGCATAAAGGTATAATTTATGTCCCCAAGATGGGTGACTTGAGAAATTTTGTACTTAAATAAGTCCATACAAATCCTTATTATGCTCATCTAGATGTGACAAAAATGATGCTCCAGCTGAAAAAGATCTATTTTTGGTGTGAAATGAAGCATGATGTTGCCGAATTTGTAGCAAAATGCTTAGAATGCTACTGGGTTAAAGTTGAGTATTACCATACAAGAGGGTTGTTTTGCCCTCACTATATTCCTAAAGATAAGTATGTTGTAGTCTCACTTGATTTTATTTTGGGGATACCAAAATCATGCAACAAGTATGACACAATCCTCATAGTAATTGATAAAGCAACTAAAGTTAGCCATTTTATTGCTAGAAATTTGATAGATGATGCATTAGTATTTATAGGATTATTTGTGAAATAGGTATTGAGACTCCATGACATACATGAGGTGATCATATCAGATCAGGACAAACTATTTACTTCAAACATTTATCGCACTTTAACTACAACATTTGGTACAAATATGAATTTTAGCTCATCATATCATTTAGAAATAGATGGGAAAATTGAATGGCTCAATGAAGTGGTTGAATACATGTTACAAATGTATGTAATATATCTTAAAACCAAATGGGTTCATTATATTCATCTGGTTAAATTTGCATATAATAATTCTTACCATTCAGCTATATAAATGGCCCCTTTCAAGGACTTATATGGATGTAAGTGTAGAACACCTAATGGCTGGGATAGTTTAGAAAATAGGGTAGTTAATGGATCATATTTTCTTCTATAATATGAAGGTAGATAGAAATAATAAGGCAAAATTTAAAGGCAGCCTCTGATAGATAGAAAATCTATGCAAACCTTAAGAGAACTCCATAGGAATTCAACATAAGGGACAAATCCTTTCTACACATTAGACCACATAAAAGTCCTATTAAATTTGACAAGGCTTCCAAGTTAACACCATGATATGTCAGACCCTTTGACATAGTGGAAAATATTAGACTTGATACTTACTAGCTGACACTTCCTCCTCTTTATAGGATTTATGATGTTTTGCATGTTTCATTATTGATAAAATATATTCCTGAGCCATCTCATGTTTTGTATTAAACTCATTTATAGGTCATAGAAGAGAAAAAGTTCTAGTTGGAACCCATGAGAATTTTGGACCATCATAGTGTTAAGATGTGTAATAAGGACATACATTAGGTTTTGGTGCAATGGGATCATATCAGTGAAAGAGGCACAACTTGGGAAGATGCTCATGTTTTCAAACAACATTATGCTTGGATTTTTAATTAATTTTGTGAGATGACTCCTTTCTATGGGGGGAAGGATGTCATGATTCCACATTTTCATATATATGATATTATTATTACTTTATTACTTTGATGCTAAACTAGTTTAGATGTTGTTTAATTGGATTATATGGTACTTCCTACATCAGTTTTGGCTATGTACTTATTTTATGATTAATTATGTTGTGGATTTATTATTATTATGATATTAATGATTTTATAATCTACAGGGATTATAAGATTATGATATAATACATTTTTACCATATTTGTGATTGTAGGTTGTTTATGCATTATGTATTTTGGTGGATTATATAATTTCATATCAATGTTTCTAAGCACATATATATGACCAATAGGTATACTATTGTTTGATTGTCCCTTGGACAATTTTAATTTGGTCATTATTTTTTGTTATGTGTTTATCAGATGTGGTCCTTATGTATGTATTAAATTTTGTACCTTATTGGTTATATTATACATTATTTCTTGTCATTTTAGTTTATTATTATTTTTTACCTATTATTAGCCACCACCTTTCTCCATACTCACAACTTCACTCCTTATTCTGCTTGGCTTCTCAACTATGTTTTTCCCTTGTTAATCCCTATCAACTCATTCATTAGACCTATCTAATCTACCTAGAACTAACCCTTGGGAACATTTGTTACCCCCATGACACCTTAACCCCCCCTTCAATTTTGAACTATTAATTAAGGATTATGACATTTGATTTAAAAAATTACAAATTTGTAGTTCAAATTAAACATAGGGTGATGTTATTAACACATCAAATTGGATCGATGGTCTACGTGGAAATGTAGTAAGCCTATTCATTAAGGTAGGTGGTGATGGTTATGATGATACCCAGTGGCTATGTTGATCATAGATTAACTCCCACTAATTTATTCTTCCATTATCTATAGCATGATTAATTGATGATCTTTCAAGACTCACCATTAATGGGAATTTGGTAGAATCTCCTTGGGATAT
>JARHVA010007909.1:67500-87500 GCA_037957365.1 Torreya grandis | reverse complement strand
TGTTCTTTACTTCCAAGTAGAACTCTCCTTACCAGTTGTAGAAATGGTGCCTTGTAGACAACAGATATGTTGGTGATGGACTTGTGAAAGCATCAAGAAATAATGACTAAACACAAACTAACACTCAAGACATACAAAGAAATATCTATCCAAGATAGAGGTAAAAAATATGTTTATTGATTTAGGTGAAAATTTTGCCAAGGCTACGCCTTACAAATGTCAAAGATTTTTTTTTTAAATGACAAGTATTCAATATATAGAAGAGGAAAGGAGGCCTTTTGGCACCCCTTTTACAAGTGGCCCATTCACGTCCTTCTCATTGGGAAGAGCAAGCTGCTCAAAACATCAATAAGCTGCGCCATTTATCTACTTATAAGGCTACTTCTTCAAGGTGATTACACAGTTTGTCTACTCATAAATGTGAAATGAAGAAAACGGGTTGCACTGCTAGCTGTTTGCACCTCCCAGTGGTCAATTAGCAGGCACTGTGTCATCTGCTGGAGTAATTTCTTGAATTGGCACCTCCCTTCGCCACTTGGATTATCTGCCTATTGCATGCCTGGGACTTTGTCTTTTCCCTATCTTGTCTCTTTCTAGTTCTTTTCAGCCCTCAGGCTATCTTTTGGCTGGTCGCTGCATTGCTTGGGTTCCTTTCATGGTTGGTCACTTGGGCATTTAAAAATCAACTGCCCTTTTGTTGGCTTAAAATTGACACCCATGCACTTGTCATTATTTGAAAAATAATGGCTAGTTCACTTTCTTAAAGTTGATGTTATTCGAAATGTCACTATCCTTAATTATTTCCTTTAGGCATTTCTAATTTTGATCCTACACATTGAAATGAAGGTGTTGAACTAACTCATTGAGCCAAAAATGGTTCAACGGTTTAATCGATTCAATGGTTCAACCATTGCACGCTGAGCCCATTGAACCAAACCTTTGAATCGATTCATTGAACCAAAAATGGTTCAATGCTGCGTGCCGATGAACCAAATGGTTGAACCAATGTTGAACCTTGGCCTTAAACTTTGTCGATAAACTTAGAACGTTGAACCCGCATTGAACCAAAGCCTAGAAAATGAAACAATAGACTTGAAATGATGAGCCAAGGCCTACAGAGTCCATAGAATGAACTTAGCTGATTGAACCAAAGCCAAAGAACTTGAAGCTCAAACCAAGCACCTGTAGAGTCTATATAAATTCTGTAGAGTCATGCAAAATTGAAAAATGAAAATGGCCTAGCACACTAGGGGCAGAGGTTGACTGATTTGGGTCTATTGAGCAAAAAATGGTTAATAGACTACTGACTCCCAAGGGAAGCATGCCTGCTATGCTTAAAGACCAGTTGCCTTGCATTCCATTGGGTACGGAGTCAGATGCAATTTTGAAGAAATTTAGGGACAGCCCTAAAAGATTTGAGAATCAAAACATGAAGCTTCTTACCCCACACGCAAAGGGAAACACACAAGGCTAAAAACACTACCTATGCTAGCTACACTTGGGGAAAACAAGAAGGACAACTAAAAGCAAACTACTATATACAGCTAACTAGGAAAATTCACCTCCCTCCTAGATCAAAGGGAAAATTTCTTAAGTCCCCTTCCTAACAAGAAGACTTATGATGCCAGGCAAGTAGCTGAATGAAAAGGAGATTTGGTGACTTGCTCCTCTTGCCGGTCTCCTGGTTTGGCTAGAATCTGAGTGGATTAGATTCAAATATGCCTCCAACATACATGTATTCTTCTTGTCCCTAGAGGCTTTTTGAATGTTGGTCCTTCATATTTGTGCTCCTTACCAAGAAATCAGTGGCTGCTAGCTCATCACCATTAGCCCTTTGACATGTACATTCCCTCTACAATGCATCATGGTCTGACTTGTTTCCTTTTGCTTCATTAAAAGCTCTATCAGATTGAAGAAGGGTGACTATAGTGATGTCTGAAATGGACTCACAAAATAATTGCTCATCCCACAGAACATCACCTCTCTGTTCAAAGCTTTCTTCTTCAAAGTTTTCCTCAAGGAAGACAGACCTCTCCTTTTCCTCCTCCAACTTAGGGTTCTCAGCATAGTCATCCTCATCATCAAAACAACAAGGAAGTTCATCGAACAAGGGGGAAGAGAGCTCACCATTTTTTTGTTCCTCGTATTGCTGGAACATCTGCATATATGCAAGACCTGTGTCTTCTCCATTGCCAATGGTGTCTTTACAAGAAGCATCAATGATGATTTATTCTTCATTGTCACTCATGAAAACCTCTTGGGGAACTGCAAATTGGACCTTCTACTCCTCACTTGCCTCTTGCAAAAATGGTTCCTCCTTGAGGAGTGAAGTGGGAAAAACACGTGGAAGAGGAGGTAGTCCTTGAGCTAGAATCGAATGATTCTCCTCTTTCCACTTGGTCAGCACTTCATCTATATCAGGTGTGGCCTGATCACTCTCTTGGAAGTGTGTAGATGGGGTGTGTTCAGACATGGAATGTGCTATTTGTTCTGAGCCATCCATCACACATTGTCTGAGGAATCTCTCTCTGGATTCCAACTCTGCAATTCTCTGGGCTAGATCCTTTTGGAAGAACCTTTCGTGGAGGTCATCAGCATCATCATGAGCAGGAGTAGCCTCAGCTTCTTCAAGGTTTTGAGAAAAATCTTGCTTCTCATCCTTATTGCCCCATGATTCTACTATTTCCCCCAGTTTAGGATCTTGGAATTGGAATTTTGCTCCTATGAACAGGAAGCAACTTTGTTTTCTCCAAGGTCCTAGGGCTCCTCTGCAAGGTTTGGAAGTTCTATCTCTCTTTTAAGAAGCAGTCTCATCCTAGCCTCTAAACCTTCAATTTGTTTAGCTAGGTTGTCCTGAAAGAGTCTTTCTTGGAGGTCACCAGCATCATCCTCTTCAAGGCTCTGGGCTGGTTCCTGACATTCCTTCCTCCAACTTGGAATCTGCACATCATGTTGAAAAATTTGGGGAGGCTGAGGAATGCAAGAAAGAGACTATTGATGCACTAGAAGAGTCTCTATAAGAGGGACGTGCTAACTAGTGGTATTCCCCCTAATGGAAGATTCACTATCTAAGGATTTTAGAAGATTGATCTCCATGGGGGGTTGCTCTAGTTCCCTTTGATGCTGGAAAGCCAGGTGCACAAGATTGAGAGTAGATGTGTCAGATGAGCTGGAGTGGGCAAGTGCTATCTGATAGAAAGAATTTGGTGTAAAAGAGGGGGATTTCTTCAGAATAGGAGGGGGCACACAAGGCTGACTTCCTTGAATAGATGGATTTCTCCATTTTGCTACCTCCTCCTCCATGGATTGTAAGGCCTACGCTTGCATAAACAAACACTCCTCTTTATACATCAGCTCCTACTAATACCCGTACTGCTCCTCCAGTCTATCAATCTCCATTGTCTACTTCTCAAACTCTAGTGCCACCTCCCTTAACATTGCAGGACAACTAGGAGAGCTACTTGAGGTGATTCTCTGAAAAGATTGAGTCTGATCATAGTCACATGAAGGAAAACAAAACCCATGATTTTGTGCAACAAAATTATTCATACAAAAAATAATATTTCTGAAGGCACCAGACTACTTAACCAGTAGATTCAACTCAGATTCACCATTGGTGTTTAATACAAAGCCTCTAAAGGCTGGCTGATTGAAGAACACACTAATAATTCTTTAACTCTCTAGACAAAACCTGTCCTAATTGGTCCCACCAGGTGTAACAAAACTGTTGCATATAAGATTGCACCCTTAGTAGGAGGCCGAGCTCCTGCCTTCTTCACACAACTATGGAAACTCCCCTCTTGCCTATGGGACCAGTGAAGCTGGAGGGAGAGTCTCTAGATAAGGGCTAGCTCCCTTTGATGCATCATGTTCATTCCAGTAAGTGCTAATACATACATATATATAGATATGTAATGGGGGGATGAAAATGGAGAAAGATTACAAGAAAACAAACTTACTCTAAAGAGGTGATGCACCAAAAATGAAATGACCTTCTCACCCTCACACTAAAATCATAAAAATGCATACATACACTTCACACTTGACAGAAGGACCAGGCTACAAGAAACATGGCAGGGAGGCTTTAATGGAGAATATAGAAACAGAGATCAACCTAGGTGCTATGAGATGCACACTACAAGTAATTTCTTTTGTTCTTTACTTCCAAGTAGAACTCTCCTTACCAATTACAGAAATGGTGCCTTATAGACAATAGATATGTTGGTGCTGGACTTGTGAAAACATCAAGAAGTAATGACTAAATGCAAACTAAAACTCAAGACATACACATAAATATCTATCCAAGATAGAGGTAAAAAATACGTTTATTGATTCAGGTGAAAATTTTGCTAGGGCTACGCCTTACAAATGTCAAAGATTTTTCTTGAAAATGACAAGTCTTCAATATATAGAAGAGGAAAGGAGGCCTTTTGGCACCCCTTTTACAAGTGGCCCATTCACGTCCTTCTCATTAGGAAGAGCAAGCTTCTCAAAATATCAATGAGCTGTGCCATTTGTCTGCTTGTAAGGCTACTTCAAGGTGATTACACAGTTTGTCTACTCATAAATGCAAAATGAAAAAAATTGGTTGCACTGCTAGTTGTTTGCACCTCCCAGCTATCAATTCACATGCACTATGTCATCTGCTGGAGTAATTTCTTGAATTGGTGCCTCCCTTCACCACTTAGACTATTTGCCTGCTCCATGCCTGGCACTTTGTCTTTTCCCTACCTTATCTCTTTTTGGCTCTTTTCGGCCCTCAGGCTATCTTCTAGTAGGTCGATGCATTGCTTGAGCTCCTTTCATGGTTGGTCACTTGGGCATTTAAAAATCAATAGCCCTTTTGCTGGCTTAAAATTGATGCCCACGCACCCATCATTATTTGAAAAACAATGGCTAGTTTGCCTTCTTAAAGTTGATGACATCCAAGACATCACTATCCTCGGCTATTTCCTTCGGGCCTTTCTAATTTTGATCTTGCACATTGAACTAGAGGCATTAAACTAACCCATTGAACCAAAAATGGTTCAACAGTTCAATCGGTTCAATAGTTCAACCATTACGTGCTGAGCCCATTGAACCAAACCTTTGAACTGATTCGTTGAACCAAAAATGGTTCAATGTTGCGCGTCGATGAACCAAATGGTTGAACCAACATTGAACCTTGGCCTTGAACTTTGCCAATAAACTTGGAACATTGAACCCATGTTTAACCAAAGTTGTTGAACCAAAGGCATCGAACCAAAGCTTGGAAAATGAAATGATAGACTTGAAATGATGAGCCAAGACCTGTAGAGTCTGTAGAATGAACTTAGCTGATTGAACCAAAGCTGAAAAAATTGAAGCTCAAACCAAGCACTTGCAGAGTCTATAGAAATTTTGTAGAGTCATGCAAAATTGAAAAATGAAAATGGCCTAGCATAGTAGGGGTAGAGGTTGACCGATTTTGGATTATTGAGCGAAAAATGGTCAACAATAAGGATGAAGCTTTATATAGGTACCTTGAATTTACATTGTTTAATGTTGTCCCTTATGATTATAGTGTATAGGAATAATTTTATTATGTTCTAATTTATATTATCTAAAGATGGGTTTGGATGATATATTGTTTATTTTTATACTAAATCTCATAGTTCTAATAATCTAGTATGAAAATGAATTGACACTACCTTGACTTGTGTTAAAATTAAAAATATTTAATTATATTCTTTCTGGGTTTTGAGGAAAACCACTTAGAAGGTTATGACAGACCAATTTTTTAGAAATGATTCCATTTCAAAAGATATATATTAGGTTAATCTAGATTTCTTTTCTTTGATAAGGTTTTCTCCATGCTTGCCATTGAGTCAGCCCTTATTTTTATACCTACCAAACCTTATGTCATACTATGACTTTAATCACCTACGAGACTTGAATTTATTGCCATTTTATAGATTCTCACCTATAGGCAAAGCAAACATTTATAATGAATTATCCCCATTCTATCATGGTTGTTTCAACTATGAAGAAGAATGATGGAGAATTGAGTAATTTCCCCTGTAAGTGCTCAAGGAAATTTTTCCTAAAGGTTTAATGAGGAAACACATCAAAACCTAAGGTTATATTTCCCATTCTAAAATTTAATTATGTATGATAATGGTTAGAATAATTTTGTTTAATAGGCTATTTTTTTGGGATAATCCCCTCTAAAATTATGTTATGGTCTTGGGTTAAAAATCACTGGGTATCTCATGGCATTAAGATGGAGAACATCTAGAACATGACTAAAGTATTTTTCCTCTTTCACTTCTCTGACCCTTCGCATGTAGGATGAATCCTCCATAGGTCTGCCACTGTATATGTTAGGAACTTGCTTATGGTTCTCTCCCCCTAGATATGAGACTTAGTGGTGTTGAAGCACACTGCTCTTAAATTCCCTATCTAAGTTGAATTTCTAGGTCTCCCACTCCCCTATTGGTACCTTATTGACATAATATCATCCTCCATAGACTATGTGTTTTTTCATGAATAAAATTGGTTCTACTCTTTTAGACTACAAAAAAGGGTCTATGTAGAAGTAAACCTCTCTTAGGACCTCAAGGAGTTTATGGAAATTCAAGTCAGTGATGTAAGGCACTCTCAGTGAGTCTTATATATCATCTTGCCTAACACCTAATTTCATTACCAAGCCATAGACCATAATATATAGGATTTTCCGCTTTAGTTGGATTGAAATAATATGCCAAACCACTCATCCTCTCTCCCCAAACTCTCTCTACAAGATAAAAAAATTAACTAAGGATGGATGGACTATGATAGTGAAAAATAACTCTCATGCCAAAGTCAAAACCACAACTACTACTCCTAAAGGAGGCAAGTAATCTTTAGTCAACATCTCACAGGAGAAGGCTCTTGTTGAGAAAGAGCCTTCTATAGCCAAAGCCCCAAAATTGGTATAAAATCCCAGGGTGTTCAACACCTCTCTATATTCTAACATCTTGTACTAAGGTTTCAAGGCCTCTATGTCTAGCTCTTATGGATTTTCATACTCATATCTAGCCACTCTTCTACTTCTTACTTGGTGGGATAAACTAAAACACTGTCACAACCCTCATCAAAGGAATGATGAGGCAAAAGAAGGAAAGTTTTAGGATGACCCTGATTTGAGGAGGCAATATGAGTTCTTGAGTACCAACAATGGGCACTTTCTATAGAACTAATATGATGCCATGGAAGGGCTAGAATCAGAGGACATGTCCCTTGACACCCATCATCTACGAATTTTTTTCATGTAATGTTCAGGGTCTCACAAACCCAAAATTCAAGTTTATTGTGTGTGATTTCATAAGAAAGTTTCTCAAGATATACATTCTCTATCTATAAGAATTTAAGGTGGTAGAGTTTTTATTGATGGATACTAGTAATTCTATCTGGAACGATAGTATCATTCTTCATGCAACCATGCCATAGGATGTGGAGGGGTGATCAATTTCACATCTCAAAAGTGGTGGCCACACTTAGTGCAATCTAGTGTGGACCCCACCAACTAGTTAGTATGGGTTTTTTTTAGTATTGAAAGTCACTATTTTGGCTGTATTAATATTCATGTCTCAAATGATCCCTTGGAGTGCACTTATTTATGGTAGTGTATAGAAAATTATCTCCTTGACACCTACTAGGTATTATGTGATGAATTTTACATGGTGGCATCTCTCGAGGACAAAATAGGCCACTTTCCCATAAGATGGGAATTAGGAGAAAGGGAGGCATGGTTTTATATGTGCATTAAATAGGGCCTTTATGACCCCAATTTAACCTATCATCTTGTAGATAGAGTTTGGTACACCTGGAGTAATTACAAGGAAATCCCCACGTAGATTTTGAAGCATCTAGATAGGGTAATTATGTCCACCTAATTGTAGTTTTATTTTGATAATGACTTTTTTACTCTGGTGCAATAATTTCTAGATTTTGGTATTTTTGATCAATCCACTATTCAGTTTTGAGTGACATGGTAGTTCATGAAACCTAAAGTCAACAAAACACAATTCTTCCTTAACACCTCCTTACTCAATCATGGACCCATAATGGCACACATTAGGAGAGTTTAGAATTTATATCCACATCCTTCCCAAGAGTATGATTTAATTCTTTGGTGTGATGATTCCATCAAAAGGGCCTCCCACTTTATAAAGATCTATGGTCAATAACTTGAGAAAATTTAGAGACACTCTTACCCTACTACCACCTTAGAGCTGAGCCACATAGCTCTAAACCTAGAAAAATATCCCTTCAATGAGATCTTATAGGTGAGAGTTACTTCCTTGTGACAATGCATTCAGATTATAGATAAATATAATTCCTAAAGAGCCAAACTCAAAGCCAAGCTTCATTGCCTTAAGATAGGGTATAAATCTTCTAATGAGTTCTTCCAAATTCTATGAGATAAGAACTCAAAACGCAAAATGCAAGTCATTTTTAAGGCTAGAAACAGACTCATAAAAACTCTACAAATAGTGTAAGATCCTATCCACCATTATCAATAAGTGTTCAAATATCAAACATTTTTAGTTGAGCGTGAAACTATCCTTTAGCAATGCCTTTCAGTGGTGCCATGCAAACTCATTCCCACCCAATGAGTGGTTTGCAATAATCCCATCAATATCAATGATTTTCATGAAGTAGTGTCCTACATGGCTAATGACAAAGCTCCCAACATTGATGTCCTCACATAAGAATTATATAAAACTCTTTGGGACCTTGTAAGCAGTGAATTTCATAATGTTTTTCAAGAAGCATTTCACAAACATTCTCTAGGTATAAATATAAATAAAAAAAGTATCAAATTCATACCTAAGTAGGGAGATCCTGAGTTGATCTATAACTAGTGGCCCATCACCCTCCTGAATGACTCCTATAAGATCATTACCAAGGCTCTGGTAATCTAACTACATAATATGCTACCTCTTACTATGTGTCTAAAATAAATGGGTTTCATTAGAAGTCCTTATATTTTGAATAACATCATTTCCATTGGGGAAGGCATGGATTGGGGTCAATGGTCTAAGCAACAAGCTATGATCATAAAAATTAAATTTGAGAAAGCCTATGATTGCATCGAATGGCCATTTATTCTAGCCATGTTTCAAACATTGGGATTTAGGCCCATATTCCTCCAAACCGTTTAGATGCTCTTCTTAGATGCCTTGATTATCCTCTCCATTAATTTAGTCACTTCTGAGTAATATGGCTTGTTTCTTTCTATTCATCAACTATGTCTGTTAGCTCCTTCCTTGTATGTGCTTACAATTGAGGGTTTTGGATATCTTCTTAAGAATTCCCAAGTTATGGGCCTTGTTAAGGGAAATTTTCTCCGTTTTGATGTCGTGAACCCACATGAAGATATGGAACTACTCAATGGACATTTTATGGATGACTCCTTCCTTACTCTCATTGAGTATGAAACCAATGTGGATAATGGCTTTTAGGGTCTCAACACCTTCTGCCTAGCCTTTATCTCTAGCATATAATGGCATGAAAATCATTTCTATAGATAATCATACCTCCCTCTACTGACATGGGATACTAAATTTGGTTGGAAGTGGATCCAACATGATGAAATCTTTAAATTTCTTGGCATCCCCTTTATTTTTGATGTCTCACCACTTTTTTTGTAGTAAAATGTTGTTGACAGAGTTGGTAATAAGCTTGAATACTAATTGACTAAGTCTCTTTCATTAGCAAAAAAATTTCAAATTTGCTTGAAAATTTTTGTGTCCACCCATGTGTACTACTCATCATGTTGGGTGTCTTCTAAAAAATCTTACCAAAAGTTGGAAAAATTGTTCAGAGATTTCCTTTGGGCCAATTCCCTGAAAGGTAAAGGATTTCATAGGGTGGCCTAGGAATATTGTTTCCTCACGTGTGATGTTGGAGGGATGGGGCTCATCGACATATCCCAACAAAGAACTGCCTATGTGCTAAATGGATTATATGGGCCATTGAGGGCCAAGAATCTTGGAAGGTGTTGCTCAAACACTATATCTCCTCAGGCTTTCCTAAGGGCAAGAAGGCTTGAAAAGGGCACGTCTTCCCTAATTTACTTTTCATTCAGTCCCATATCTAAGTCATAGGGTCCTTTGTCGCCAAAAGCATATGGAAGGCCTAAGAAAATATTAAACCATGGCTACTCTAGAATGGCTTTAATTTTTGGACTGGGCTCTCTGATAACTCCCATTATCTCTAGTGGTCTCTTGTTTTCTCTCATAATAAAATGTCCTTGGAAGCAGTCCCTTAGGTCAATGCTCTCAAGCTTTACCATAAAGGAATTTATACAATCTAGGATATCTTCTATAGGTGCTCTTGCTCTTAGTTATCCTAGGAGGATACAAAAGCTAAATTTTGGTTAGCTATAATTTTAGTTAATATACTAAGACACCCAATCTATTCATAGAACCATCAAGAATGGGATAAAAACTAGGCTCTACCCAAGTAAGAATCTACACACATAGGAATTTAGACCTCACAAGATCTCTATCTCCCAACACTTAAAATCACCTTCACCACCTTACTCATCTTCTTCCTTTGATTATAGAAATATTCTTAAATATTTAGTTATAAAAATGTGAAGCTCATTTAGGAAAATGTCTATCCATTCATTATATCTAAGTCTATCCTTCTCCCTGAGTAACACGGCTTCAATAGTTATTGAATCTGCTATTGTATTTCCTTTCCATTTTATATGCCTAAACCCAACAAATACATACTTCTTCTTTGCTATATGAATTTATTCAATGATAGATATAATTGTCCAAGCATTCACTCCCCTTGAATTGAGAGAATTAATCATTACTTTTGAATCTCCTTCAAATTTGAGATCCTTCCATCCATACTTCTCCACGATTTGAATACTTAAGAGAGTTTCTCTAGCTTTAGCCAAATTATTAGATTGAACTCCCAACACTTTTGAGTAAATTAACAAAGGTTTCCCTTCTCTATCTTAGATCACCCCACTCGCCCTTATTAGACTAGGCTTACCTTTAGAGGCCCTATCAAAATTTAATATAATTTTACCCTATTCTAGGGGCATCCAACATTGGTACTTAACCTTCTTCTTCCCCTTAATTCTCTCAACCCCATTATCATGACCGTATAATATTATTTATTTATTATTATATATTATATAAAATATAAAATATTTAAAATAATATTTTATAATTTATAATATGTAATATATATTATATTAATATATCATATAATATGACATATTTACACATTAAAATATGGTAATATATTCACTATAATAATATATTTAATACATCAAACTGCGATAGCGCTTAGAGAGTATGTAAAAATTGGTGGGTATTCGAACCCAAGGCTAACAAACTTCCCAAAATTGGTGATACTTGTGGCCTTAGTGGTAGTTTTACCTCTCCTCTTTTCATTTAATAAACATAAATGATCACTATTCTTATGATTACAATTTTTGTTGTTACTAATACTAAGAAAGATAATAGAAAAGGCTTGGAAACATTTGTATCCATATCTATTTGTAAGTAGTTTCATAATTAGATCGGCTATATAATATAGGAGGCATTTTTCATTGTGGAAACATTTCCATTTTTTTAAATTGGTTTTAAAGTCATTTAATTTGGTTTTATCTATTTAAATATAACATACATGTCACTAAAATTTACATGTGTAATATTCTAAGTTTCTTCGAGTCTATCACTTGAAATACCATAAAATTTCTCCTCACCATCCTTGCCCAGATCATCTTGAAATATTTCACTACATTTATATTCTTTATCACCTTCTCCTTCTTTAGGATTTTGTTATTACTCAAGCTCAGTGTGAAAGGTGACATCTCCTCCGTACACTTTACACTTATTATGATATCGTACGAAGTAACACAACACATAATTTTTGATTGTCAACTCCACCATAAATATAAAACTATTGTTGCTTAACATTTCATGTAAAAAAAATCAAACAAAATTAATAATCATAAATTTTGAATTTGATACAACTGTCAATTTATACTTTTTTGCTTTACAAAACTCTATTTTACTGAAATATAGTATTACATCCCTTCTATCATAACTATGACCTTTAAAACAACCGCTAATTTACTATATTTTAGAAATACTATCAATGTTTGTTGATATCATGAATGATGGAGCAGAACTCCAAATCAAATGATTGCCTTCTAATCACTTTTGTAAAAAGGATAAACCTAAACCCCACTTCTCATTATTTATTTAATATTATTCCTATTTATTTAAGTGTGATTTAATATTTTAAATATGTATAATACAATTTTATTGAGATCTATTTATTTATAATATATGTTTTTAATTCTACTAAAAAGTTGTTAAGCAAAGTTATTTAGAAGCTACTCTTTTAATTCAAATTTTGTTAAAGAGATTATTTCATTTTGAATATTATACATCAAAACAAAAAATGTTTATATATTTTCTTTGTTTTATTATTTTAATATAAGAATATATATTTGTTTTATTTTATAATATTATTATATTTAAATTTAATTTATACAATAACCTCTATAAAAAATTAAAATTGATTTATAAAATTGAAAAAAGTACAATGTAAAGAGATAGGAGGAATGCAATCTTTTGTTTTATTATCTTAATATAAGAATACATATTTATTTTATATTATAATATTATAATATTTAAATTTAATTTATATAATAACTTCTATAAAAAATTAAAATTGATTTATAGAATTGTGAAAGGTAAAATGTAAAGAGATAGGGGGAATGCAATCTTACATTTCTAAGAATATATAAGAGAATATTAAATCTAGAGAATATATATATATATATATATATATATATATATATATATATATACACACAATAATTACATAATAGATATGTGCGAAATGAATCTAAAATCTTTTAATTTAATATGTTTCAGAAGGTATTAATATAATATTTTATAAAAAAAAGATAACATAAAAAAATAAAATACGTTGTAATAAAATGAAATGAAATAATTTTAATTAGGTTTAGAAGATGGTGAACTAATTATACTAATTATTCTTTCAATTGTTTAAATTATGAAACTATTAATATCCTTATATTAAATATGATAATGAAATAAAAGATAAATATAAAACCATACTAATCATTGAATTTGCGAGATGAATCATTAACTAACCTAATAGATTGTTAAATTATTATTAATATTGTTTTTTTTCTTATATCATAGATAGTGGAAGAAAAAAAATAAAAATTCTTGGAGCAGTGATCTTATTTATTTTTAATTCAAAAATTGTTTGGAAGATAACTAATCTGAATAAGTACCCATCGCCAACATTTTTCATGTTCTACATTGACGTTATTAAAATCTATTATCTCCATACATTAAATCGTCTCAATCATTTTTAAACTAGGGTGCATTCTATATTCACATTTTTAAAATGGATTTTCATCCCATTAGCCATTCACAACAATTTTACGAATTCTTTTTTAAAAGATGAATCGTCGAAAATAAATACCTATATATTAACAAATCAGAGTATGGTTTTACACATCTATAAAACTAGGATGCGCAATTATTACCAAATATTTAATTCAATCAACTCTTTTTATGTAAGGAGGATATATATAATCAAACCAACTTTTTTAATGCAAGGAGGGTATATACTTACCTGAGTCTAAATATGATGTGTTGTATAACCCTATTTATGTTTTTTTAATCTTAATTATGTTATTTTAGTTATAAAATACAATCAAATTTTTAATATAAGGAAAAAAATTAGGTAAATGTTAAAAATATAAAAAATTATATTAAATATATATTATTTTTAATGTTTCTTTTTTTTATTGTAAATGTAAATATATTATTATTTTTTCATGAATTTTTTTATGATAATTATTTTTTCAATATTTATAAGGTAATGTTGAATAGATAATCATTATGAAAAAATCCATGACAGGTAATGTTGATCATCAAAATTATGTTACGATATTTACACTTCAATTTTGAGAACCCCACCCATTCTTTATTGATTATTACTTATCTGTGATTTGAGTCCATGATGCACTCAAATCATAAAATAATATTTAGTTCTTAATGTTAACCTGCTTAGCAAGAGAGCCTTTATTTGATGGTTATTTTATCATATTTACAATTTTTAGTCATAAAATATAATCAATTTTTGTAAAAAACCATATTAAATGAATGGTAAAATTTTAATTAAATTATCATATATATATATATATATATATATATATATATATATATATATATATAAAGAATAATGTTGAATGAATGATTAAGGTGTGGAGCTAAAAGCTTCACCAAATGAGCGAGTTTGCAAAGTTGCTGGTGTTACATAGTTGCCAGCGTCGATCAGGAGCGACCGACGTCAGTCAGGAGTCGACTGGGAGATGCCGGCGTCGGTTATATTCGACCGACGTCGGTCAGGTGCAGACAGGCAGGGACCAACATCGGTCACTTGTGCATCCAGAATGTTATTTCTGTGGACAGAACAGAATGTTTGCATGTTAGGATTAAGTGATAGTCTTAAGTCCGCATCTCTATTTTAAGTAAGATTGTTTAGAGCCCTTGATTAGGAGGTGCATTTGATGGCTGTAGTTGTATGCTCATGTTTCCTAATTATTATATAATAGGATAGATCTTCATAGCTTATTGAATTGGACACAATTGTAGAATTGGTCAAGAATAGTACTGTATTGTATTGTATATGTGTATCAATCCAAGTTGTTGGAATTGATTGTAATTGAGAGAGAGAACTCTTAAGGGAACGAGATCTAGAAAGAGATCTGTACATCTGAGAGAGGAGTGGAAGAAAAGAAGTTTCTTCAATTGTATTCCTTCTGTAAAGAGTTTAATACAAGTTTTCAGGGTGGTTTCTTGTATCTCTTATTCTTTGTTATTTTTGATTCTAGTTACTTATCTTTCTGGTTTAATTCCACATTTAGTTGCTTTCATATAGTAATCAACATTGTTGGTTGATCCCCAACAAGTGGTATCAGAACTCAGGTTGACTAACAGGTGTTTCAGATCTGGTTAGTGTGTATTGATTACAGGTTACTCATAGGGATTTCTGTTTGAGTGGGAGAAGCAATGGCAGAAGAAAGTAAACTGAGAATGAAGAAGTTTATTGGCAAGAATTATAAACATTGGAGAATGCAAATAGAGGATGATCTGTATCAAAAAGATATATACTTACCGTTAGGTGGGGTTTCAAAGAAGCCCAAAGACATGGATGATGAAGAATGGGAAGTTCTTGATAGAAAGGCTCTTGGATCTATAAGATTGAGTCTAGCATCTACTGTGATATCTAATTTATCACAGGCAAAGTCAATGGTAGAGTTAATGACTACTTTAACAAATTTATATGAAAAACCTTCAGCTTCAAATAAGATATATCTTATGAAGCAGTTATTTAATTTGCAAATGCAGGAAGGTGGATCTGTATCTAATCATCTAAATGATTTCCATGGAATTGTAAATCAATTAAATTCAATCAAAATAGTGCTTGATGATGAAATTAAGGCTCTTTTAATATTATGTTCTTTGCCTGAAAGCTGGCATAGCTTGGTAATTGCAGTTAGTAATACTGCATCTGCTTCAAATATTTTAAAAGTAGAGGATGTTGTTAGTGTAATTTTGAATGAAAAAATTCGCAGGAAAAACATGGAGGAAACATCAGGGAACGCTTTAAGTTTTGAGAGCAGGGGAAGGCAAAAAGAGAAGGGCAAGAAAGGGAGATCAAGGTCTAAGTCAAAGATGAGAGGTAGATCCAAATCCAGAAATGGCAGAAAGCCACAATGCTGAAATTGTGAAAAGATAGGGCACATAAGCAAAAATTGCTGGTCAAAGCCTAAAGAAGACAATCAGCATGAAGATAAGGAAGAAGCAAAAGTTGCAGGTATTGCACAAGATACTCTTATATTCTCTTTGCATAATAATATAGAATCTTGGGTTTTAGATTCTGGTGCATCTTTCCATGTAACCCCTAATAGAGAATATTTCAGTGACTATGTCCATGGAGATTTTGGAATAGTTTATTTAGGGGATGATGAGCCTTGTAAAATTGTTGGCAAAGGAAAAGTGCAGCTGAAAATGCAGAATGGCAACACATGGGTGTTGAGAGATGTTATGCATGTTTCCAACTTGAAGAGGAATTTGATTTTTTCAAGAAAGTTAGGGGATGAGGGTTATGCAGTAACTCTCACAGTTGAATCTTGGAAGGTTACCAAGGGTGCACTTGTGTTAGCCAGATGTAAGAGAGTAGGTACTCTCTATTTATGTAATTGTGTTACTAATAATTCTCCTTCTGTATTATCTACTTCAGATGTGGATGCAAAGTTGTGGCACTCTAGGCTTGGCCACATGAGTGAGAAGGGAATGTCTATTCTGAAGTCAAAAGGTAAGCTTTCAGATTTGAAAAGCATAGATCTAGATTTTTGTGAGCACTGTGTTTTTGGGAAACAAAAGAGAGTGAGTTTTCTCAAGACTGGGTCAACAAAGAAGAAGCACAAATTGTAGTTTGTTCACACAGATGTGTGAGGACCAACTCAGGTTGCTTCTATTGGAGGATCACGGTACTATGTTTTTTTTATAGATGATGCTACAAGAAAGGTATGGGTTTATTGTATTAAGAAGAAATATGATGTTTTTGACACGTTTAAGATTTGGAAAGCTATGGTTGAGAATGAAACAGGCAGGAGATTGAAGTGCCTGAGATCTGACAATGGTGGTGAGTTCTGCAGCTTTAAGTTCAAAAGTTATTGTTATATGAATGGAATACACAGGCAAAGGATGGTTCCAAAGACACCTCAGAAAAATGGAGTTGCTGAAAGGATGAACAAAATAGTAATGGAGCATGCAAGGTGTATGAGATTGCATGCTGGTTTGCCCTTAGAGTTTTGGGCAGAAGCTGTGGATACTGCAGTGTACCTAATTAACAGAGGACCCTCTACAGCTCTAGATGGTGGAATTCTAGAAGAGGCATGGACAGGTAAAAAGGTAGATCTCTCATTTCTCAAAGTTTTTGGTTGTGAAGCATTTGTGCATGTTGATAAGGAAAATAGAAAGAAGCTGGATGCTAAGTCTATGAGGTGCACATTTATTGGCTATGGCTCTGATGATTTTAGATTCAAGTTTTGGAATCTAGAAACTAACAAGATAATTAGGATCCATGATGTTGTTTTCAATGAAAAAGTGATGTATAGTGATCAGCTTAAGAAATTGAATCAATCTGGGCAAAGCAATAGAGAATTGGACGAGGTGACGGTCCAAAATGAGCTCACGAGAAAAATTAATCACAGATAGGAAAACATAGAGACCAACGTCAGTCAGGCAGGAACCGACATCGGCAATACAAGAACCGATTTTAGTCACACAGTGACCGATGTCAGCTAGGCAGGAATCGACATCAGTTAGGCAGAACCGACGTCGGCCAATAACAGGCCTGGAAGTGACTGAGGTCGGTCATTGTCAGAGAATTTGGGTGGACAGCGTGTTGTGAATGAATCTCAGACGCCCATCAGGACGTCAGAAAGGGTAAGTAAACCTCCAATTCGATATTCCCCTTCATTATTCTATTTATTGCTTACTGATGGTGGAGAACCAAAGAGTTTTGATGAAGCAATACAGGTGGAATCCAAGAATCAGTGGGAGTTAGGCATGAATGAAGAAATTGATTCCTTGAGAGAGAACCAAACATGGGATTTGGTTGAGTTGCTAGCAAGGAAGAAGACACTGAAGAACAAATGGATCTATAGATTGAAGGAAGGTGAGAATGGACATATGAGATATAAGGCCAGGTTGGTAGTGAAAGAATTTGCACAAAAACCAGGTATTGATTTTGGTGAGATTTTTTCTCCTATTGTTAAAATGACTTCTATACGGGTTGTATTATCTTTAGTTGCTATTGAGGATTTGCATCTTGAGCAGCTTGATGTTAAGATATCATTTCTTCATGGAGATTTGGATGAAGAAATATATATGGAATAGTCGAAAGGATTTGAGGTCAAAGGTAAGGAGAAGTTAGTGTGCAAATTGAAGAAAAGCTTGTATGGCCTCAAGCAAGCTCTTAGACAATGGTATCTGAGATTTGACAGGTTTATGACTGAGCATGGCTACAGTAAGTGTCAATCTGACCATTGTGTATTTTAAGAGATTAGATAATAGTAGATATATTATTTTGTTTTTTTATGTAGATGATATGCTGGTTGTAGGATCACACATGCAGGATATCTCTAAGCTTAAGGTGAAATTAGCTCACACATTTGCCATGAAGGATTTGGGAGCAGTAAAGAAAATCCTTGGCATGAGCATTAAGAGAGATAGGAAAAATCACAGGTTGATTTTGTCTCAAGAGGATTATGTGAACAAGGTGTTGAAACGGTTCAATATGCAGGATGCAAAATTGGTAAGTACACCTATGGCTAGACATTTTAAATTGAGTAAATAATAATGTCCTAATTCATATGATGAGGTAGAGTACATGAGTAGAGTTCCATATGCTTTCGAAGTAGGAAGCTTAATGTATGCAATGGTATGTACTAGACTGGATATTGCCCAAGCAGTGGGAGTTGTAAGTAAGTATATGGCCAATCCAGAAGGAGCACTGGAAAGCAGTTTAGTGGATCCTTAGATATTTGAGAGGGACCAGTAGTAGGAATTTGTGCTATGCAGGTTTAGATACTTCTCTACATGGTTATGTAGATTCAGATATGGCAGGTGATTTGGATGGCAGGAGAAGCACCACAGGTTATGTTTTCACTATTGGTGGAATGGCGGTTAGCTGGATATCAAAGTTGCAGAAGGTTTTTGCCTTGTGAACTACAGAAGCAAAGTATATTGCAGTCACAGAGGCTAGCAAAGAAATGATATGGATGACACGGTTCATGGAAGAGCTAGGAAAGGAGCTAGGGAGTTGCAGATTATAAAGTGATAGTCAGAGTGCAATTCAGTTGGCTAAGAATTTAGCCTTTCATTTAAGAACAAAGCATATATAGCTTAGGTACCACTTCATTAGATAGGTATTTGAGGATGGTGAGTTGAAGCTAGAGAAGATCCATACAGATAAGAATCATGCTGATATGTTAACCAAACTGGTTACAAAGGAGAAGTTGAATCTTCATTCAACTTCTGTTGGTCTTCATGATTGAGTTTGAAGATGGAAGAGCTAGAAGATGTTGCTATATAGGTACTGGTGCAGCTGTTTATCTCCAAGTGGGAGATTGTTAAGGTGTGGAGCTAAAAGCTTCACCAAATGAGTGAGTTTGCAAAGTTGCTGGTGTTACACAGTCACCGGCATCGGTCAGGAGCGACCGACGTCGGTCAGGAGTCGATTGGGAGATGCCGGCATCGGTTATATTTGGCCAACGTCGGTTAGGTGCAGACAAGAAGGGACCGACGTCGGTCACCTGTGCGTCCAGAATGATATTTCTGTGGATAAAACAAAATGTTTGCATGTTATGATTAAGTGATAGTCTTAAGTCCGCATCTCTATTTTAAGTAAGACTGTTTAGAGCCCTTGATTAGGAGGTGCATCTGATGGCTGTAGTTATATGCTCATGTTTCCTAATTATTATATAATAGGATAGATCTTCATAGCTTATTGAATTGGACACAATTGTAGAATTGGTCAAGAACAGTATTGTATTGTATTGTATATGTGTATCAATCCAGGTTGTTGGAATTGATTGTAATTGAGAGAGAGAACTCTTGAGGGAAAGAGATCTAGAAAGAGATCTGTACATCTGAGAGAGTTGTGGAAGAAAAGAAATTTCTTCAATTGTATTCCTTCTGTAAAGAGTTTAATACAAGTTTTCAAGGTGGTTTTTTGTATCTCTTATTCTTTGCTATTTCTGATTCTAGTTATCTTTCTGGTTTAATTCCGCATTTAGTTGCTTTCATATAGTAATCAACATTGTTGGTTGATCCCCAACAAAAATTATATTAAATATATATTATTTTTAATGTTTCTTTCTTTTATTGTAAATGTAAATA
>JARHVA010007909.1:5000-62500 GCA_037957365.1 Torreya grandis | reverse complement strand
GTTTTTATGGTTATTTTCTTGTTTGATGTTTTATGTGATCATAATATTTTACCTATTCTCGGTTATCACAACCACCAATATACTGATGGTTAGGATGGTAATGGGCACTGATGGGGGTCTCATAGGGCTGGTGGATTGGGTTTGTCCTGATTAGCAGGTTCACGATCAACTTGTATAATGTCACATGCAAGAAGGTAACAAATGTGTTTATTAATTTGATTAGATTAAGTTATTAATGTTGAATTGACTATTATAATTATATTACTCACTACTAACAAACATTATGAATAGAATCTGAAAATGAATCATCAAAAGCATAAATTAAATAAGGTTGAATCTTTACAAAGGTACCTTAAATTTGCATTATTTAATCTTATCCCTTATTATTATATTGTATAAGAATCATTTGATTATGTTCTACACTATATGATCTAAAGATGGGTTTATATGACATTTTTTATTTTTATACTAAGTCTCAAAGTTCTAATAATCTAATATGAAAATGAGTTGACACTACCTTGACTTGTGTTAAAATTAAAAACATCTAATTATATTCTTTTTAGGGTTTGAGGATAATCACTTAGAAGGTTATGACAAACATTTTTTTTAGAAATGATTCCATTTTAAAATATATACATTAGGTTATTATGAGAATTAATGTTTATTTCATCATATTACTTTATGAAATTATAAACAACTAAATGGTTACAAATAGTTTACTACAACTGTATATGTCAAAGTGAATATGAATTAATAAAAGCTATTGATTGTTCTTGAATTACATGCACATTTAAACTTACCATAGTAACTTGGATTAGAATAAATAATTTGATGTAATATTTATAAGATAGATGGTTAATTTTATCAATAATTACACAACTGTGCTATAAGAATCTAACGCTTGTAGTAATGCATAAAGCTGGACTATAATAAAATGAAATGAAGACTTCCTTCATGCACTTCAAACCTATTGGTTGCATGTAAGGTATGTTTAAATTATATATTATCATGTCTCCAACTTATACATATGATTATGGAATCTAAAAGTAATTTTTGAACAAACATAGCCATGGTTAAGGAATGAATAAATCTAAAATGCAATAATCATGTATAATACTTTCCTTATTTGCTTAATTAATTACATTCTATGAAACTATAATGCAACATTGAAACAATAAGTAGTTATAATTTCATGCTAAATAAAATGGAATTTATATCTATATTTCACCCCCTTGATCTAAACTTACTTGGTGGATTGTCATGGATGCCAACATAAAGTTTATAATAGCTCCTTGAGTGGAGTCTTTTATTTGGGTTCCACTCATCTTAAAACTTAAATAAACCTTCTTGGATAGTTGCCTTGGTTACCAATAGTGAAATTATTAAATGTTCCTTGTAAGGAAATTTTTATTTAGGCTCCACTCATCTTGACACTTTAATAAACTCGATTGCTTATGTTTATTTGTCTTTCACTTGTTTTTTATGAATAGTAACATCTTAAAGAACGTTCATATATGAAATAAGACATGATGTGAAAAGTGTTCTTTCTTGAATAGATATCTAGTTATACTAATGGTTTTATAGTTCTTGTTTTATGGGTAACTCATTAAATTACTGGTAAGCCCTAAACTCTTTTATAGAATTGGCTATGCCAATTTAAAATAGTTGAATAAATTATAGAATGACATTGTTGATTATATAAGCATCCATGTTAAATTTAAATGTTGAATGTACAAGTTCAGTGACCTTAGAGGCTATAAGGTGTTCTAACCTAGCTAGTGGTACTAAAAAATCATGTATTAAATTTGTCTACTCTTATGCTTTATAATTGTTGAATGAAAGACTAAAAATTTGTAAGTATGGAAGTAATTATGTTTGCTCATTTTTGAATGCTTGAATATTATATGGCTTGTATCTTGATTTGATTACTTGATGTTGATAACTTAATAACCTTAAGCCTAACCTTCTTGGTTAATCCCATTCTTTAACTTAATCATCCTCAAATGGGATTGAAAACCACTAAGGAGAATGAGGCATTTATATTTAAAGACCTAGAAATTATCTTACAAAGAAATAACAAGTGCCACTTATGGCAATTGAGAATTATCAATGTATGCGTACACTAAGAAGACCCAAATCCTATAACCCATATAAATAATAACTTCCTCATAGAGCATTTTATACTTAATTACCTTGCTTTGGTTTCAGTCATGTTAGTGCATAGTTTGCTAAACATTTTGTTATATTAGCAAGTGGGTCTAACGCATATCCAAAGTTTACTTTGATAGATGATTCCAATTTTTTGGGGGTTCTTTTATTTGATATCAGAGTAGTATTCTACTTTAGGAAACTTTGGAAATGAATATTTTCTTTAACTAATGCAATCTTCTAAAGTTTTCTTTTATGATTTCTCAAGATGGTTACAACACGATCAAGTGGAGGCAACATCCATGAAAATCCTTTGAATGCCAATAATTCTAGGGATAGATGTTGAGGATGTGGAAGAGGTAATCGAGGCCACATTCTCATTTGTAATCTAGATGAACTACTAGTGATTAATGTAGATAGTAATACCAAGGCAACCCATGATGAAGTAGTCAGTGGGATTCCAATTGATAATTAGGAAGAATTCCTTAGTGGGATCTTAACAAACCTTAACACCTTCCAAGGTAATATTGATAATTAGGAACAAATATTGAATAATGTTTAAGGGATATCCCAAGAGGAAGTACTCAGGCTAGAAATGGGTTAAGTGGAAGGACCTATAATCCAAGAATTGCCTTTGACCACCATTGACCCAATCATAAAAGAGATGAAGAAGCTTCCTCCACCTACCTTTTCAATTGAAGAATCAAGTGATGTGGTTGATGCCTAGTTGATACACCTATATAAGTACTTTAATTTACATAATCTACCTTCCAATGTGAAAGCTAAAGTGGTTGCCTATTAGCTAATAAGACCTCCAGTGTTATGATGGAATAATCTTTGTGTTATTGAAAGGTATGAACCTTTAAATCTATCTTGGACTATTTTTTAGACTCAATACCACAATAGGTATCTAAATGTAAACTATAAAGAGAAAAAAATCATTGATTTTTAGCACTTAAACCAAGATAATTTTCATATTGTAAAATATGAGAATAAATTCTTGAACTTGTTGCATCATGTGAACTATATGCATGAAGAAGAATCTAAAATCACTTAGTTCAATCTCAAAATTAAGGAGATTCTGATGCATGATGTTGACATGATCAATCTAAAAATGTTGGCTATAGCCATAGACTCAACATATAGGGTCGAAGATAAAGAAAAGTCTCACCAAAAGGCAAGAAAAGAATTCAAGTCTAAAAAGTAATAGTCTAAGGCCAAAAACCTTTCTCTCATAAACAAGAATTTTAAGAAAAATGATCATAGATTTTTAGGAAACAATAATGATTACAACAAGTTTTAAAATCAAAACAAAAATTTAAAATACTATGGACCTTCTAAAATTGGTTCTTATAAGAAGGAAAATTACCAAAATAACTCATGTGGGCTTGTCATGAGTGCTAATACAGTTCTTGTAGCATCTTAGAGACTAATTATGTGCTAGGAATGTGGTAATAATCACTATAAGAAGGACTACCCTAAGCTAAAATCAAGCCAAATAATGAATCATAGGATATATGTTGTTGTTGATAACCACAAATCTAACTTGTAAGCCACTCCTATTAAGACCCAAGGTACAATTAAGTTTTTTTATTTGACTAATTTGATTGATTCTAGAGCAATAGACTATTTTATTTCTCCTTTTATTTCTAAAAAATGTAGCAATAAACCAGTTTTGATAAGAGATGGTTGGGAAGTGAAATTTGGTACTAGCAAGAAAGTGCCCATTTTTTAATGTTTAGAGAAAGTAAAATTTGATCTTGGTGTTTTTAAGACCAAGGAAAAAAAATTCTCATGCCTTTAGGGTTATATTACCTCATCCTTAGGATGGATTGGTTTCATGAGCATCAAACCACACTTGATAGTTTTGGAAAAATGGTGCACTGCACCAATGACCTTGGTCATATTGTAGAATTGTAAGGCATGCAAGGGTCCACAAGATGTAAAACACTTTTAGGCCTATAACTAAAAAGAGTTTTTAGGAAGGGATGAAAGATACATGCAATCTAACTGCAAGAAATTTCTAATGAGAAAGAGATGAAACATACATATTTTCCCCTATTAAGGGAATTCATAGATGTCTTTCCTAAAAATATACTTGGGTTGCCACCTAAGTGAGAATTAGATTTTTTCTATTGACATCATACTTGGATCTACCCCTGCATCTAAGGCACCTTACCACATTAATATGGATGATTTAAAAGAACTAAAAGTTCATTTGTAGTAACTTTTAGAAAATAAGAACATACAACCAAGCATGTCTCCTTAGGGTGCTCTGGTAGTCTTTGTTAAGAATAAGGATGGTAATATAAGGCTTTGTATTTATTACCACATGTTAAACAAGGTAATAATAAAAAATCGTTATCCTTTGCTAAGGATTGATGATTTTCTAGATGAAATGAATGGTGCTACAATATTTTCCAAGATAGACTTGTGGTCTGGTTACTATCAGCTATGCATAAAGGAAGAGGACATTCATAAAACTACTTTTAAGACCCATTATGGACATTATGAATTTATGGTTTTGCCTTTTGACTTAACCAATGCACCTGTAACCTTCATGAACCTTATGAAAAAACATTTTTAGAGATTATTTGAATATGTTTATGCTAGTTATTCTAGATGATATTCTTATTTATTCAAAAGATGAAGATGATCATGACCAATACCTTCATCTAGTCTTGCAAAGATTAATACAACATAAGCTTTATGGAAAATTATCCAAATGTGCATTTTATAAATCTAAAATTCATTATTTAAGACACATCATTTCCAAAGAAGGAATTTATTTTAACCCTACCAAGATTAAAGCCATCCAAGATCGTCCTTCTCCTTCTAATGTGCATGAAGTGTGAAGCTTCATGGGTTTGGTTGGATACTACTGATGCTTCATTGAAAAGTTTTCAAGTGTGGCCTACCTTATCACTTCCTTGTAACACAAAGAAAAGAATTTTTGAATGGAGCCCTCAGTGTAAGGAAGATTTTATTACATTTTAGGGCCTACTTACTATAACACCTATTTTGATCATACCATACCCAAATGATAATTTTGAAGTTTGGCCCGATGCTTCCAAATAAGTCTATGGAGGAATCTTTACTCAAGATGGCAAGGTTGTGGCCTATGAGTCATGAAAATTGAAATAACATGAAAATAATTATCCTATGAATGACATGTAACTTACTTCCACTGTCTATGTAATTAAATAATGAAAACATTTTATTTTGGTAAAACCTTTCCAAGTAAAATATGATCATAGAAGTCTTGATTATTTATTCTCTTAATAATATTTGAATGCACGCTAGTGTAGATGGCTAGAATTTTTGAGCAATTTTGACATGAGTATTTCATATGTCAAAGGAAAGGAGAACCATGTGGTTGATGCACTTAGAAGATGCATGTACCTTGTTACATTATCAATATTACAAGCAAATTTTATAAGTGCTAGTTTAGAACAATATCTTACTAATGTATTCTGCCATGAAGTAAGTACAAGTTTAGTTGATGAGCTAGTAGCAAAAAGATATGCCAAATTTTATGTTATAAGAAATGGACTCATTAGGCAAAAAAATAGAATTTATGTCTCCAAGATGGGTGAATTGATAAATTTTGTACTTAAGGAAGTACATAAAACACCTTATTATGCTCATCCAAGTGTGACAAAAATGATGTACGAGCTAAAAAAAGCTTTATTTTTGATCTAAGATGAAACATGATATCACTGAATTTGTAGTGAAATGCTTGGAATGCCAATGGGTTAATGTTGAGTATTTCCATTTAGTAGGGATATTGTACCCTCATGATAATCCTAAAGATAAGTGGGTTGTAGTCTGACTTGATTTTATTTTGGGGCTGCCAAAATCATATAGCAAGCATGACACAATTATAGTAGTAATTGAAAAAGCAACTAAAGTTGGTCACTTTATTGATGTAAATTTGATAGATGATGCATCTATATTTTAGAATGCTTTGTGAAAGAGGTAGTAAGAATCCATGGCATACTTAAGGTGATCATATTAGATTGGGACAAACTATTGACTTCAAGGTTTTGTTGTACTTTTAATATAACATTTGGTATTAATATGAATTTTAGATCATCATATCATCCAAGAATACATGGGTAAATTAAAAATCTCAAAAAAGTGGTTGAAGATATGTTACACATGTATGTAATGGATCAACAAACCAAATGGGTGAATTATCTTCATTTGGTTGAATTTACACATAATAATTCTTACCATTTAGCTATAAAGATGGCCCCTTTTGAGGCCTTATACCTCTGATAGATAGAAAATATATCCATACCTTAAGAGAATTCCACATGAATTTAGGGTAGGGGACAAAGTATTTCTACATAATAGACCGTAGAAAATTTCTTTTAAATTTGATAGGGCTTCCAAGTTGACACCGTAATATGTCAAACCCTTTGACATAGTGGAAAAGATCATCCCTGCTACTTATCAGTTGGAACTTCCTCATCCTCTTTCAAGGATTCATGATGTTTTTTTATGTTGCATTATTGAGAAAATAAATGTCTGATCCATCTCATGTTTTAGATTGGACTCATTTACATGCCATAGAAGAGGAAAAGATCTAGGTAGAACCAATGCCAATTTTAGACCATCACAACATTAAGCTATGTAATCGAGACACACAATAAGTTTTGGTGTAATGGGATCCTATCAATGATAGAAGCACCAATTGGGAAGATGCTCATATTTTCAAATAACATTATGCTTGGATTTTTAATTAAGTTAGTAGGATGACTCCTTTCCATGGTGAGGAGGATGTCATGATTCTACATTTTCATATTTATGCTACTACTATTACATTATTACTTTGATCCTAAACTAGTTTAGATGTTATTTAGTTAGATTTTATGGTACTTGCTACACTAGTGTTGGTTGCGTACTTATTTTATGATTAATTATGTTGTGAATTTATTATTAATCTATTATTAATGATTTTATAATCTACAGGGATTATTGGATAATTATATAATTCACTTTTTCCATATTGGTGACTACAGGTTGTCTATAAAATATCAAATTTTGTAGAATTTGGAATCCCAAAAAAAATGTTTTTGAGGACATATATATGACCAATAGGTATACTACTATTTGATTGTCCTTTAGACAATTTAATTTGGTTGTTATTTTTCGTTATGCATTTGTCAGTTTTGTTCCTTGTGTATGTATTGACTATTGTACCTTACCAATTATGTTATAGGTTGTTACTTGTAATTTTAGTTCACTATTTTCTATTACCTATTGTCAATCACCACTTTTCCCCATACTCATAGCTTCACTCTTTATTCTACTAGGTTTACAAATTGTGTTTGTTTCATGTTAATCCCTATCAACTCATTCATTAGACCTATCTAATCTATCTAGACCTAACACTTGGGAACCTTTATTACCCCCGTGCAACCTAAACCCCCCTTTTGAATTTGCACTATTACATAACGGTTATGACATTTGATTTAAAAAATTACAAAAGTGTGGTTTAAATAAAACATACGGTGATGATATTAACACATCAACTTGGGTAATTGGTCTACTTGAAAATGTGGTAAGACTTGTTTAATAAGGTAAGTGGTGAGGGTTATAATGATACCCATTGGGTATGTTGATCATAGATTAACCCCCATTAATATGTTCTCCTATTGGTTGTATCATGATTAATTGATGAGCTCTCTAGACTCACCATTAATGGGAAGTTAGAAGGATCTCTTTGGCATATGTTGAGATTATCTCTCCTAAAAAAAAAATATAATGAGAGTTGATGAAGTATGAGAAAATGGATAAAAAGAGATGGGAAAGGTGGACGATAGAAAAAATGTTAGGAATATGGGGAATTTTGGGTACAAATAGTGAATTTGTTCACCTGATTTTATTGGTGAGATGGTCAATCAAAAACCACATGATAAATCTGGATGAATCCTTGAGTTTATAATTCCTCCTATATTTTTCTATGTGGATTTCAAGTAAGTTTGTATTTTGAGTTTTTGGCTTTCTATTTTTATTAGGTTGCCATAATGATAGAAATATAGAGGTTGTACATGCAACCATAAGTCTTTAGACTTTTTGGTTCATGTACAGACCTACTAAAATGATATAAAAATATGTTTATTTCACATAAACATGTACTAAACAATAGTTATATAAAAATATACCATGGAATCCATTTCTTATCAATATTATGATCTAGGACAAGACTGTGTATGATGTCTGGTTTGAATATCTTGGCCATCACTTTACCATTTCAAACTGGGTTCTCATGCATAACTGGGTTGCTTTATATCATGGTTTGATGTTAAGATTTGTTGAACTTATGTTTATAACCATTCCAACTATGTGTTGTTTTCATTTAAATATTGTATTTCTTTTAGGTTCTCAGTTACATTTATGCAAAAATGTCTGGGATTAGATACGGTTAAGATGCAACCCAAGATTGAAATAACCAATTGTATATGTTGGGTGGTTTCATTTCTTTGAAAAAAACTACATTATTTTTGATAATGGTCATCTATTTTCTCTGTGACTGTGTTGAGAATCCATATTGTATCTATTAACCTTGGATGTGTTGATTCGTTAATGGTTATATTGTTTCTCTAAATGATATTTATCTGTGTGGTGAATTTTTCTATTATTTGAAGGACTATAGTATTTTGTTTAGTCTGTGGAAGGAAATCTTATCCTTGTCTTATTTAATCTTTGGGATTATCTCATTCAACTGAGAAATGTTGTTATAGTGAGCCTTGATTTTCTTTATATGGTTTTCAAAAATCTTGAATTGATTGATTCGTGGGTTTTCATTTTCAATTAATTTAAAGTCTATTTTAAACCTTGAAGATTTCAGGTCACCGATCAAATATTTAAGCACCTAACTCCTATATATCAATGCCTCTTTAGTTTCAGTGTAATAATCTCTATCAGTAATGACATCAATTGATATTAGAGTGCTTATTTTTAGTTTCTTCATATCCACCTATTTATCAAGATACTTTTCTATGCTTTCATTTGCTCTAAATTTTAACAAGTATACTCCATGAGGATTCTAGGTTATTCCTTTTGAATTATGATTGTTACGAAGTTTAGACCTTGTCTCTTTTATGACTTTACACCATTTCTAGTTTTATTGATGGTACATAGGTTATTAAGTTTTGAATATAATATATTTACCTTTATGTATATATTCAATCAGAATGTTTATATACCCTAGGTGGTTGAGTTGAATTCATAATTATTGTTCAGTTATAATTAAATTCTAGTTATGTAATTTGCTTTCTTGGTGGAATGTTTACAAATCCATTCCTAGACCTAATCGAAATAGTTACAGGTATACATTGAGGGTTCAGATTTTTAAACAATCATTCAAGATTTTAGATGAGGCTCAAGTGGGATGATTTCAAAATATATATAATGAATTAATATTTAATCTATTCTATATCATTTTATGGTCTGAATTAACCATCCTCACCCTTAACCTATACCTTGATGGTTTAAGTATTCCCATCTTGCCTTGGAATGAATATACATTGGCATTTGTGTTTTTTTATGGTTATATTCTTATCTAAAGTTTGATGTGCTCAAAATACATTACTTTTTCCTTATTACTAAAACCACCAATCTATTGATGATTAGGGTGGTAAGGGACACTGAGGGGGGATCATAGGGATCATGGGGTAGGTTTATCCTAATCAGCTGGTTTGTGATCGACTTCTATAATGTCGCATGGAAGAAGGTAACAAATGTGTTTATTAATATAATAATATTAAGTTATTAATTTTTAATTGATTATTATCACGATATTCTTGGCTAGTACCAAACATTGTGAATAGAAACTGAAAATGAATCATCAAAAGTGTAAATTAAATAAGGTTGAATCTTTATATAGGTACCTTGAATTTACATTGTTTAATCTTATCCCTTATGATTATAGTGTATAGAAATAATTTAAATTTGTTCTAATTTATATGATCTAAATAAGAGTTTAGATGACATATTATTTATTTTTATACTCACTCTCATAGTTCTAACAATCTAGTATAAACATGAATTGACACTAATATGGAAGATCACTTAGAAAGTTATGATGGACCTATTTTTTAGAAATGATTCCATTTTAAAAGATATACATTAGGTTGATCCATATTTTTTTCTTTGCTAGGGTTTCCTCCATGCTTGCCATTGAGTCAACCCTTATTTTTCTGCATGCCCAACCTTGTGTCATGACGTGGCTTTAGTCGCCTATGGGACTTTAATTTATTGCCATTTTAGGTTTTTTCACCTATGTGCAAGGCAACCTTTATAATGAATTCTCCCCATTCTACCCTGATTGTTTTAGTTGCTAAGAAGGAAAATGGAATGTTGATTAATGTCACCTACAAACACCCAAGGAAGTTTATCTCGAAGGTTTAACATGAGTTAATGCTTCAAAACTTGATGTTATATTTCTCATTCTTGAATATAATCTATATGTTAATGGTTAGATAATTTTTTTAATAGGCTATTTATTTGGGAGAATCCCCTCTAAAATTATGATATGGTCCTGAGATAAAACTCATTGGGTAGCTCATGACATTAAGCTGGAGAGCATCTAGCACATGATTGAATGATTTTTCCTCTTTTGCTTCTTCGACCATTCTCATTTACGAGTAATCTTCCATAAGTCTTCCAATTGGTACATTAGGAACTCACTTATGGTTCTCTCCCCTTGGACACCATAATTATTGGTATCAAAACACACCACTCTTAAATTTCCTATATAGGTTGAATTTCCATGTCTCCCATTCCCCTACTGGTACTTTATTCACCAAATATCATCCTCCATAAGCTATGTGGTTTGTCATGAACAAAACTAGTTCCACTCTGCTAGATAATAGAAAAAGGTTTTATGTAAAATTAGACCTCTCCCAAGACCTCAAGGAGTTCATGGAAATTAAAGTCATGGATGTGAGACACTCATAACAAGTCCTGTATTTTATCTTGCCTAACACTTGTTTCCATTTCCAAGACACATACCATAATATAAAGGATTATCCCCTTCAATGGGATCACAATAATACACACAAATGCTCATCGTCTCCCCCCAAGCCCTCTTTAGAAGCTAGAAAAAATAAGTTGAGGATGGATGGACTATAGTAAGGAAGAAAAAATCTCATGTCAAAAACAAAAACATAATTGTTGCTCCCAAAGGAGGTAAGCCATCTTTGATAAATGGCTCATAGGAGTAGGCTCCTATTGAGAAAGAGCCCTCTCTAGCCAAAGCCCTAAAATTTGTAAAAAACCCTAGGGTGTTTAACACCCTTCTAGATGTTAATGTCTTGTTCCAAGGTTTCAAGGCCTCTATGCCTAGCTCTTATGGATTTTTAGACTCATATCCAACCACTCATCCACTTCCTGCTTGCTAGGATATGCCAAAACACTCTCGTAACTCTCCTCATATGAATGATGAGGTAGAGGAAGGAGTGTTTTAGGTTGAACTTGATTTGATGAAGTAATATGAGTTCTTGAGCATCAATAGTGGGTACTTTCTATAGAATTAGTATGATTCCCTGAAAGGGTTGGACTCAGAGGACATGTCCCTCAACACCTGTCATCTATGAACTATTTTTCATGGAATGTTTAGGGTCTCATAGACCCAAAATTCAAGTTTGTTGTGTGTGATTTCAGAAGGAAGTTTCTTGAGATGGACATTATATATCTACAAGAATTTAAGGTGGAAATGTTTTTATTGATGGTTGTCAGTAATTCCATCTAGCTCGATAGAAACCAGGCCACAAGATGTAAAGGGGTGACCAATTTTGTATCTCCAAGGTGGCATCCACACTTAGTGCAATTTGGCATGGACGACACCAATCAGTTAGTATGGGTTATTTTTAGTATTTAAAGCCACTCTTTTAGATTTATTAATATTTATACCTTGAGTGATGCCTTATAACACACCCATTTTATGGTATTGGATAGTATATGATCTCCCCAATGTTGATTGGGTATTTTGTGGTGACTTTAACATGGTGACATCTCTCAAGGACAAACTGGGCCACTTACCATGAGATGGGAAGCTGGGGAAATGGAGGCATGGTTTTACATGTGCACTAAATGAGGCCTTTATGACCCCAATTTAACCTGTTGGCTTGTAGATGGAGTTTGGTACACATAAAGTAATTAAAAGGAACACCTTGCTTATATTTTGAAGAATCTAGATAAGGAAATGATGTCCACCCAATCGTACTTATCTTTTGATAATGGTTTTTTTTCTCTAGTGTAGGTGTTGATGGATTTTGATATTTCTAATCACTCTCCTACTAGATTCCAAGATACATGAAAGTTCATGAAACCTAAATTCCACAAAACATAATTCTTCCTTAACACTTCCTTTCTCAATCATGGGCCCATAGTGGTACACATTGGGAGAGTTTAGAATTTAGATTTGCATCCTTCCAAAGAACTTGGTTGGATTTTATAGAGGGATGAATCCATCAGAAGGACCTCCCACTTTATACAAATCTATGGCCACTATCTTGAGAAAGTTTGGAGATACTCTTACTCTAATACCACCTTAGAGCTGAGCTACATAGCTATAAACCTAGAAAAATATCCCTTTAATGATATCTTTTAGGTGAGAGTTAGTTTCTTGTGACATCAAATTAAAATTGTAGACAACTACAATGCTCAAGGATCCCAATTCAAATCTATGCTTCATTGGCTTAGGATAGGGGATAAATATTCTAAGGAGTTCTTCCAAATGATGTGAGCTAAGAACTTGAAGTGGAAAATACAAGTCATATCTAAGGCTAGAAATAGACTCACATAAAATTTATAGATAGTGCAAGATTTTTTGCATCATTATCAATAAGTTTTCAGAGCTCAATCATCTTCATCTAAGTATGAAACTAACCTTCAATAATGCCTTTCAGTGGTTTTTATGCAAAATCACTCCTGCCCAGTAGGTGGTTTGCAACAAGCCCCTCACTATCGATGATTTGCATGAAGCAATGTCTCACATGGCTAATGACAAAGATCCTATCATTGATGTCTTCCCCTATGAATTATATAAAACTCTTTGGGACCTTATGGGTAGTGACTTTCATAAGGTTTATCAAGAAGTGTTTCATAAGCATTCTCTGTGTATAAATATAAATAAAATTAATATTAAATTCATTATTAGGCAAGGAGATTCTGAGTTGATCTAAAAAAGGTGGCCCATCACCCTCGTGAACATCTCCTATAAGATCATTTCCAAGGATCTAGTAATCCATCTACGTAGTATGCTACCTCTTATTGTGCATCCAGAATAAATGGGTTTCATTAGAAGCTGCTATATTCTAAACAACATCATTGCCATCTAGGAAGGCATGGATTGGTCCAAATGGCCTAAGCAACAAACTATGTTCATCAAAATTAACTTGGAGAAAGCCTATGATCACATCAAACGTACATTTATTCTATCCATTCTTTGATCTCTAGGCTTTAGGCCCATATTCATCCAAACTATTTAGATGATCTTCTCAGATTCCTTGGCTATCCTCTCCATTACTTAAATCACCTATGAGAAATTTAGCTTGTTTCATTCTATTAAACAAGGGTGACTATTAGCTCCCACCTTTTATGTGCCTACAATTGAAGGTTTTGAATATCTTCTTATCAATTCCCAAGCTATGGGCCTTGCTAAGAGAATTTATCTCCCTCCTGTTGTCATGAACCCACATAAAGATATGCAACTACTCAATGACCACTTTATGGATGACTCCTTCCTTACTCTCAATGAAGACGAAACTAATGTGGACAATTCCTTACAGTGTCTTGACACCTTCTACCTAGCCTCTGTCTCTAGCATCTTATGGTAGAAAAATCACTGCTATAGACAATCATACATCCCTCTTCCAATGTGGGCTACTAAATTTGGTTGGAAGTGGATCCAACATGATAAAATATTTAAATTTATTGGCATCCTTTTTAATTTTGATGCCTCCCCACCTTTGTTGTGATAATATGTTGTTGATAAATTTGCTAAGAATCTTGAATAATGGGTGACAAAGTCTCTTTCATTAGAAAAAAAATTTCAAATCTGCTCAAGAATTATTCCATCCACCCATGTGTAATACTCATCATGTTGGTTGTATTTTTAAAAAATTTACTAGAAGTTGGATAAATTGATTAAAATTTACTTTGGGATAATTCCTAATGAGGTAAATAATTCCATAGGGAGGCTTGGAATATTGTTTCCTTATTCATGATGTTGGAGGGATGGGGCTCAATGACATATCCTAGCAAGAAGCTACCTTATGTGCCAAATGGATTGTACGAGCCATTGAGAGCCAAGAAGATTAGAATGTGTTATTCAAACACTGTATCTCCTTAGGCTTGCCTAAGGGCATGAAGGCCTAGAAAGGGCTTGGATTCTCTAATTTACTTTTCATTCAGTCTCATATCCAATTCATAAGGTCCTTTGTGGCCAAAAGCATATGGAAGGCCTGAGAAAACATTAAACCATAGATGCTATGGAATAGCTCTAGTTTTCAATTTGGGATCTCTGCTAATTCCTATTCTCTATAGTGGTCTCTCATTTTCTCTCATAATGAAATGCCCCTATCATAAGTCCATTGGATTAACACTCTAAACAATTACCATAAAGGAATTCATATTATCTAGGATATCTTCTTATGGCACTCTTACTCTTAGCTATCCTAAGAGGAGGATAAAGCTAAATTTTAGCTAGCCAATGTAGACCAGGATTCCTATCAAGAGATCTTCAATGCCATCTTAACTTCCATGCTCCTTAGAATCTTATCCCATTTAACATTAGAATCTTAGACCATTTAACTAGACTATGGTGGAAGGACTAGAAATGGTACGTTGAGACCCCTTTTCGTAATTACAATCCTTAGCTTGGTTATGCATGGCTCACCTCCTATTTTCTGATGGTCAACAAGCTTAACACCCACTAGTGGATAAACTCATCTATTAAAACATGGAGATTTCACTTCAACACTATTTGGGGGGCTTATGTGGAGCCTAAGTTTGCTCATTTTGTTTGGTGTATATTGTATCAAGGCTTTCCTATTGGTAGAAGACTCATCTATCTTGGAGCCTACTTGCCTACTTGCCCCTTTAGTGGCCATCTTGAGATGATTCCTCATCTTTTACAGTACTATTCCAAATCTCAAAGGGTCTAAACTTGGATCCATGATTTTTTTAGGACTTTTCATCTTTAATTATTCGTTTGGCAGCATATCTTACCTTGAAACAAACCCATTATGCCCTCCAGATACATGCAAGTTTACCATACTTTTAGAGTGGAGATTCTCTTTTATATTTAAAAAGAAAGACATAATTATGTGTTTAGTCATGCTTGTGTTTATTGTAATGTTTTTGATTTACGTAAATCTTCTATCATATCTAATGTTCTTTTACAAATTCAAGTCCAAGCCAATAAAGTGGCTATGGAGCTTGGGCATCTTCAGGATCTCCTCTCCCATTGGGGATATGCTCCTTGTGTTATTATTTGGGTTCCATGTTATCCACCCAGGGATCCTAGATTAGATGATAGAGTGCCTTGACTACCTTTTGGTGGGCATCATTGCAACCATTCCAAGTGTCACTCACATAGTGGTACCGTATATGATCATATGGGTAGTAGTGAGGGTAGAAGCCACTGCCTCCTTCCCATTTTAGGTAGGACATTTGGGGCACTCTTCCTCCTTCTCCATGCCTAGATGCTTGGGGTGCACCACTTGAAGGCCCAATGGATGCTGGATAAGCTTCTTAGGATTTATTTGGCCATTTCACCCACTCAAACACAAGAATAAAATGATGACATAGACACTACCAAAGTTACTAGTTAGGAGCCTATTACAGATAGTAATGACTTGTTAAGCTCAAGTTAGGGTTGTGACGATATGGATCCTCCACCTTATGGCCTTGCTATTGCTTCATAAAAGTTATCCTTTTTAATGAATTTGTGATTTGTTTCTAAGCTTTGCCTAGATTATGATACTTCTAATTTTGCTCCTAGCTCTGCTTAGTGTGATGTGGCATGCTTTCATACTGATTTTATTTTTTTGAATTATTTATATATTTTTGTTAAGTTAATATATATTTATATTTCATATATAAAAGATATACATTAGGTTATTATGAGAATTAATGTTTATTTTAGAATATTGCTTTATGAAATTATAAAGAATTAAATGGTTATAAATAGTTGGCTACAACTATATACTTCAAAGTGAATATGAATTAATAGAAGCTATTTATTGTTATTGAATTAAATATGCATTTAAACTTAACATAGTCATTTGGTTTAGAATAAATAAAATGACATAATATTTATAAGATAGATGGTTACTCTTATATGTAATTACATAGCTATGTTAGAAGAATCTAACCCTTGTAGTAATGCATAAAGAAGGACTATAAGAAAAATGAAATAAATACTTCCTTCATGCTCTTCAGACCTATTGGTTGCATGTAAGGTATGATTCAATTATATATTATCATTTTTGCAATTTATACATATGATTATGAAACCTGAAAGTAATTCGTGAGCTCACATAGCCATGGCAAAGTAACAAATAAATATGAAATGCAATAATCATGCATAATACCTTCCTTATCTACTTAATTAAATAAATCTATGAAACTATATTGTAGCCTTAAAAAAAAAAGTATTTATCATTTCATGTTAAATAAGATGAAAGTTATATCTATACTTATCCCCCCTTGAGCTAAACTTATTTGGTGGATTGCCATGGCTGCCAATAGAAATTTTATAAGAGTTCATTAAGTGGAACCTTTTATTTGGGTTCCAGTCATCCTGAAACTAGAATATACCTGCTTAGTTGGTTACCTTGGTTGTCAATAGTGAAATTCTTAAAAAATACTTTTAAGTAACCTTTTATTTGGTTTCCACTCATCTTGACACTTGAATAAACCCCATTGCTTTGTTTCTTTATCTTCTGCTTGTTGTTGATGAATTATTAACATCTTAAAGAGCATTCATATATGAAATAGGGTATGAAGTGAAAAGTGTTCTTTATTGAATAGATATATGGTTGTATTAGTGATTTTATAGTTATTCTTTTATGGATAACTCTAATTAAATGACTGGTAGGCCTTAAACTCTTTTATAGCATTGGTTATGTCAATTTAAAATAGTTAGTTAAATTATAGAATAACATTATTTATTGTATAAACATCCATTTTTAATTCAAATGTTGAACATACAAGTGTAGTGACTTTAAAGGCTATAAGGTGTTGTAATCTAGCTAGTAACACTCAAAATTTATGTAAAAAATATATTTGATCTTATGCTTTATAATGGTTGAATGAAGGATTAAAAATCTACAAGTATGGAATTAATTTTGTTTGTTGATTTTTGAATGCTTGCATATTATATGTCTTGTATCTCGATTTGATTACTTGATTAACCTAATCAATAACCTCAGAACCTTGATCATAACCTTCTCAATTAAGCCATTTATTTAACTTAATCATCCTTGAGTAGGATTGAAATCCACTGATGATAATGAGTCATTTACCTAGGGTTAAAGACCTAGAAACAACCCTATGAGAAAATAGAAAGTGCCACTTATGGTGCTTGACACTTATTAGTGTATGTATATATTAATACGCCCCAAATACCATAACCCCTCTAAACAACAACAACTTCTCCATAGAGCCTTTTGTACATGGTTACACCTAGTGAATCATCTTATCTTTCCATCATTTGGTTTCAGTCATGTTAGTGCATAGTTCTCTAAATGTTTTGTTACATTATCAAGTGGGTCTAACACATATCTAAAGTGTACACTAATAGATGATTCCAATTTTTTGGGGGGTTGTTTCACATTAAATCTCTAACAAAACACCTTTGCTAGTGGTAACTAAATGGGTGGCAAGATCCCCTCACTACAGGAACTTCCACCAAAAATAAACTGAAACAAAAACCTACCAGGAAGTTTTTGTGATGTTTTCTCCAAACTTATCTTGGGGACTTGACCCATTTTTCACTAATATTCAAGGAATTATCATGGTATCCCCCCAAACGAAGAGACATATAGGAAGGTTGGGTCATTTCTTTTTTTCTTAACCATTGACCATACTTCTTTGTTCTCAGACTAAAAGGATGATGAGGCTTTTTGAACTGCGATGCAAGTTTCAGATTTATCTTTCACTAGTGTCCATGGATTAGTATCTGCCCTAGAAGAAATTAGATCTAGGATCTTATTTAAAGAGGAGGCTGGAATTGACACAACCTTCCTTGGAGAGATTAAATTGATGAACAGTTCATCTTTAGATTGTGATGATCTTTTTAGATCCTTGTTTAGAATAGGCGAAGAAGGAGCTTCAGAAGAAAAGATAAAATCCTTACTATTAATAGCCCACTCTTCATCTACAACCAACACGGTGAGGTTTTTAGGGATAAAATATTTCTACCAAGAAGAATATTTACTTTTTTCTGAGGAGGCCATAATTTTTGGTCAAATGACCAGTGCCAAAATAACTACAATAATGAAAAAGTAAACCTTTGTAGTCAATAGCTTGAGACCAATTGCAGTCTCCTACTTTTAGGGTGATTTTTATAGAAGTTTCTTGGAGGTATCAATGTTTACCAAAATCCTAGAAAATGTACTGAGGGATAAAATATTAGTATCTGGTTGCATTCATAGATACCCACCCAAGGATCTACCAATAGCCTCTAGGATAGATTTCATCCAAAATTGAAGTGAGAGGTTGGGTAGATGAACCTAGATGGGCTTTATATGGAAACTTTCATTGAGGGGAATGAAGGTATGGGACAATGGTTTCATGAGAAAGGGATGGTGATTCAAGTTCCAGAGGAGGTCATAAATCTTGTCCTTATCCATAATGTTATGAAAAGTAATAATAAAGAAGCCTTTAACATAAGGGTAAATATCCAGTTTACATGAGAGAAGGGGTTTCCATTGTTTCAAGATCTAGCTATTAAGATCTTCAATCTTTGCCTAGAGATCCATAAATATGAAGATGATACCTTTGGTAGAAAAATATTCCTCTAATTTGAGAACAACACTGGTTTCTTCTTTGTAAAAAATTACCACTAGGTCAATAGAAGCAAGGGTGACAGGTTTGGGATCTAATTTAGGAGTAAGGAAAGAGACAGTGTTGATGAAAGAGGTAGGCATGCATTCCAGTCTGACCTTTTCCTCTATCACCATAACATCCCTGCTGGGTTGGATGCAGTTGCAAGGGTTTGAAGCTATGTGGCTTTCCATAATCTTTTTTCCCAAGATTGAAGATGACCCATGTTGATGCTAGTGATTGGGGGTTTTGACAGTAGTGGAGGCTTCAGCATAGAAGGGGGAATGGCCCCAAGTAGATTTGATGATGCTGCAAGCTATAACCCATTCAAATTGGTGCTAGGTGGGAAATCTCCTGTGAGGGTGTGAGCGTGAGAGAGTGGAGCGCAAGCCATCTTATGGTGGTCATTAATACCTATGTAATGTGTTATTATACATATGTAAATTGATAATTGAACAAACATTTTTCTATGGACCAATATATACATGTGTTACTAGATTTTAAGATGATGTTGATTTTTTTTTTTTAAATTATTGTCTTTTTTTTGAAAAATTATAAATTAAAAATAAGGTTTTGAAAGAGACAAACTCTTTATATAATAAAATAATAAAATGGATAAAACCTAAAGTCAATAAGTAAAATAATGAAAAATAAAACCCAAACTAATAAAAATATACAAGTAAAAGGTAGCAATAGTAAATTAATAGTTAAGAAACAACATTTAAGGTTAAGAAGAAGATGATTCACTCAAAATCTAAGTTGTTGTCTATTTTTATTTTTAAAACTTTGCCTACTATTCTACCATGATCAAATCCATGCCATTATCTACAACCTTTATGCCATTTCGCTAGCTCTTAATTTCTTTCTTGATCATCCCACTTTAATAATTTTTTTAATAGTTTTTTAATCATAAATATAATAGTATTGCGAATTGCTCATTTTTTTTTTCTTTTTTCTTTTTTCTTTTTGATAGAAGATGGATTTTGATTTCTTAAAGATTTAAATTTGAATGGAGCTTGAAACAACCAAATCACTTAATCAACTCACCTATATTTCATTGGTTTTCATTCTCCACTTCTTAATCATAAATTATTAAAAATATTTTATTACAATAATAATCTTTCTCAAAAAATTCAATTCTTTTGTACATGTTATCAATTAATTTTATTTCCTCCTCACCTTTAAAAAATTTATTATTTTATTTCCCTATAAATTTTTAATGTTTCATAGGTTGATTCTTAAACTCCTTATCAACTATATCTTTGTCTATTGATTGGTAGACTCGTTCTCTTGAGCCATCATATTTTTATAAAAATGATGTATTCCAACTCTTTCAAAGGACTGATTACTTTTCATCTCACGTTTATTCTTCTTAAAAATAAAACATCTTAAAAATCCAATATATTAATTTAATAAATAAATAATTACATTTACAATATTTCCATTCAGACACCCTTTCTTCATCCCCATAGTCCTCCTTGCATCTAATCCTCTTCTTGAGGTCTCCATTCATTATGGGGACAATTTGATAAATCGTTTTCCTTCTGGGTGTTAATAACCCTCCCTAAAACGGTCATGAGCGGGTCAAAACATCCTATACCACCCAGGCCCAAATCTAGTAACGTGATATTTGGGATAGTTATGGACTTCGAAAAATGAGATTTGGCTTCTTGAAAAGGAAACAGAATGAGACCTTGGTACGGCCGGGAGATCTATTTTATATAGTTGAATATCAATCATACAAAAATTGAGGGACATAAAAAGTTAGACAATAATATTTATTGAATTTTTTAATGTTCAAATTGAATATGCAAAATGAAATGATAGGGAAAAAACACACTTGATTCTTCCCTTGAATGTAATGTAATTCATAATTTGAAGTCTCACTTCATCCCAAGGCTTCGGAAGAGAGTTTAAGACATCTAGGTTGCAATTTTTTTAAGATATCATTTCCTCTCATAAACCTTTTGATGGATTCCTCCGTCTTCCTTTTATTTATATAATTTCTTTCCTTTAGTTGTCATTCCAGTTGCTACTACTATGTTTTTCTGGAACACTTTGAAGATAATTACTCTAACTATGATGTTTGTGTCTTGTCAAAATCTGGAAAATTATCATAGAATCATAAGATCATTTCCCTTTATTCTATCCATTAACTCTGTCAAGCCTCCCTTTCAAAAAATATTCCAAACTATTGATTTGTTTCTGAATCCCTTGCATGAGTAGGGTTTTGTTCTTGGCCTATGTCTAGAGCTGTCACAAAATGAGACATTTGGTGAAAAATTGTCCAAGCAAGAAAAAGGATATGTTAATATCGCGAAAAATGATAAGAATATTTTAAATATATTTCAAGAAGACAGAGATAAGAATGATTATGATTCGAAGATATACCAAGATAAAATAATTAGCAAATTGCAAAGACAACAAGTAAAGGATATAGTACCATGTATGTTGGAACAATCATAAAAAAAATTATATGGTCTTACGTTTAACAAGTATGAAATATTACTTCGAAAAGCCATGTGTAAAGGTAACCAAGGGTGCAAGTTGAAAGAGGAAGACTAGATTTTAAATAATTACATGTTAGAGAAGCAATGAAGGATGTAGATAATGGGAGATAGACTATCTTGTAGCTTATTGGATCCAAATCATCAACCAAACTTCTCAAATGAGGATTGTATCCATGGCATGGCATGACATGACATGGCACAATCCATGCAGTGTTACCATATTTATGTCATTCCTCTAACTCTTATTCATATAACCAAAAAAAAAAAATCTAACGTATGGAAAGAACATCACAGATTGGAAAAAGTCAATCATGTTAGAAATATATATTAATTGTACAAACAGGGACTTGGTTTCATAATTATCCAGCTACAGACATTTATTTTTATATACTGACAATGTTTGAAACCTTCCTAGGCATTCTCATTGGATCTGGATGGCTCCAATATCTTTTTAATTTTATAGTATTCTCATATAGTTTTTCAGGCATTTCATACATTATATTCACAGTAACTGCTAACTAAATAATAGCACCCTTAGGATCTGTCACTTTCAGAGCCACCTCATACCCCTTTTTACTAGTAGTTTTCACAAACTTTACCAATGGGTGAAGGATGGGGATAGTTTTGGCTATTTTTTTGAATGTCACAGAATTAATTACCACGTATTCCTTCAATTTTTCATTTCAAAGACATATTTTCTTACTAGAGAGAAGCTTCCTAAATTTCAACGCTCACACCATGCACTTCGAATTCAAATCCATTAAGAATGATTAAGGATTTTACTTCCATGGGATTTTAGCTTTAACGGAACTATAGTTGGATAAAATATTTCGAAAGTAGGTGGATAAGCCATTCTTATAGGCTTTCATATTAGTGAATAAATATATCTTTGATTGCCATAAAATGGCGAGGTATTTTAATCACTTCAAATATAATATAATAATATGAACTTGTTTTCTATCAATAAATGTTGTCATAAAAATAAAATTCATATTTACAAGGGTAATTGTATAAAGAATTGTAATGTTTATTTTTTTAAAGCATTTAAAGTAGGATATATTGACAACAGGGGCTTGGTTAATATTAATCAATGTAAACCAAGTTATAAAAAATATGATAGAATAATTGATTAAAAAAAAAAAAAATGTAATATTCTTGAAATTTTCTCTATTTAGTACTACTATTATTAATTTATTTTGATGGCATCATTCAATTGAGAAACATAAAGGATTGTATATATATTTCAACTTGTAATAAATTTGTATTTTTATAATACAAAAATAATATAAAAAGTGGAAAGATCACAAGAACCATGGTGAAAATAACTCCCATAATCACAAACATAACTTGCTAGGGAATGCAACATCATCTAGTTGTATACAATCTAAAATATTTAATATAAAAGACAAAAAACAAAAAAATGAGTCTCACCAAAGAAGGGAAGTGAAAGAGCCAACACTAGTTTGTAGATAACACGAATATGTACACACTATTTCTAAATTACATAGCACCTTAATCTTTACACTTAAAAAAATTATATTATAGATGTACCTTCAAATCCTAAACTTTTCTCGCTACCAAAAGGCTTACATACACTATCTATTTGTGCCTAATTTTTTATCTCTTAATTTGATCAATGTTATTTTGATGCCTCAGACATTTTATTATGCTCATAATATTATAAAATTATGTATCTTCCATTTCTACTAATTCTGAACCAACACATGTTTTCAACCACCTAAACACTTGTGTGTGACTCATACACATACATCAACATAAGTGTCTTACCCCAACACAAATGTGCATGGCTCTCAACTCATTCAATTTATAATTGAAACATATTCTAAAGGTTAGCCTAGGTGATTTGATGTTAGATATTCTCCATATATATATATATATATATATATATATATATATATATATATATATATATATATATATATATATATATATATATATATATATATATATATATATATATATATATATATATATCAACCCTCATTCATTCCTCACCTATTATAGACCTAACAACTTATTACCTCTCGTAAGACAACTTACTAAAGACACTCTTGATCAAGCATTCAATATTTCTATGCCAGTCATAGGGATAATATATATACATGTATGAAGCATTGAAGGAGAATTCCATGAGCCACATTTACCAAGCTACAAGATATCTAACTCTATGTACTTTCTTATAGCATATTGCATCATTATGCACACACAAACCAACATGTAGGGACTAAATATATAAGTCTAAGGCCCTCTTTCAAGTATTGCCTATGTAGATAGCAACCATTAACTAAGGGATCCTTGAGGTAGCTTGATATTGTGTGTCCACTAACTCAATTTTTTTGGCATCCAAATTAGGGTTTGATTATTTTATAAGTAGTGACAACTCATGATCTAGATCTAAATGCATCATAGTGAATGTGGCATAGAACCCAAAAGCATCCAAGTGGTCACGTCTAGTTTTAGTATGTATTCCATAGTAGACACCTATGTCCAAGTTAGACAAAAGCATCGATGTAACCATCCTAGGATGATGTAAGTGTCCACAACTATAGAAGGCAATTTTGTAGAATCTGATAATTGATCCAAAATCCTTTCCCAACCTACTTCTTACCTATTCTAGATACAAATATGTATTAGCATCGAAACTAAGTATCTTTTTTATTATTATCATTGAAATATTTAGTAGAATTGTACTTTCTATTTTTAGCATATCTCAACATAATAAATTTAGTATATATTCTATTTGAATTTTATAATTAGTTGGCGTCCTATAGAGATATTTTATCACCCTTGTGCCCTAAGCTATCTCTATCCCGTTTAACCCTAGATTACCCAATCTAAATTTTAAGGTTAAACAAAATGACTCTAATCATTATAGAAAATATGTGTAAAATATGGATTAAAATTGTGCTCATAAAAATAATTTATATGTAATCTATATTAATATGATTTAAAATTGTCAAATCTATTGAATTTAAGAGGATATATTATGAAGTTTAAATAGAAATTAAAACATTTTTTACTAGTTTAAAGTGTGAAGATTTAAAAAATCTCAATTAATATAAAAATATGAGAGAAACATTTGAATATATAATCTTATGAATAAAGTTTAAATTTGTAAGGTTTTATAAAATTGGATGTAGACTAAGGGCTTTTGATTTTAACAATGCCCTGTGGTAAATTATACTTTATATATGTTACCCAATATCTTATTCTCTCTTGGGGTTAAATTATAAAATGTGTTTTTATTACAACCACTAAGTTATCGAAGTGATTATTGTGCATATATTAATTTATAAAAGAAATTTAAAAATAACCAACAAGAATAGATACCATTCACTTGGTTTGATGTAGGTTCCTAAAATATCACTTATTTTTCATTATTCATTAGATATGTCATCTATTAAAGGACAAGGTACGGAAGAAGATTTATTTACAAGTACACTAGTGTTGCATATTTAGGATCTGAATGCCAAGTCAAAATGTGGATTGACACTGTACAAAAACTATATAAGGTCATGAAAGTCTATTTGGATGGTCTTATATTTTTTTGGATTGATTAACTAGGAATTATTTATCTATTGTACATGTATTTTTGATGTCTAGTTGAAAGTAAATAGTTATTTTTGTTATGTTTAGATGTAATCCATTTATCTATATTATATTTCATTAAGATGCATTAACCTAATCTTTTTAGGGCTAAATTTTACACTTATAAATAATTTAATTTTATATTTTTAATATCGAATCATAAATTTATTAATTGTTGATTTCATTTATTTTATGCAAAAGAGTTGTAATATTGTAGTATTTTAAAGGTTTTATGGTTCATGATTTCAGATTTTATGCCTCAAAATTGAGTGCCATTTGTCTATTACTTTTTTTTTATGCTTCCCCAAACTCTGCATAATCCTTCCACCATTTCACCTTCATCTACACATTCCTATCCACCATCAACAATTCCACCTTTTACTATGATGATCCTCTCAACTATTAATTTACTATTTGTATAATAAATATATAGTTTTTTTTTGTGGATTTAAATATTTGTCACAGTTCATAAGTAAAAATAGATTTGGGGTGTTTGTGGAGATTTAAGTTTAGAAAAATATCAACCAATTTATTTTGATATTCAATCTTGGTAGTAACTAACCTAGATTAGTGCCCTATTGAATGAATATCTCATGTGTTTTTGAATTTTTAGTTTGATACCTGAAAGGAATTTAAAGGAACGTGTTTTAATGGTGAAGGGAACAAGGTCAAAATACATTACAATGAGCCATTAAAATATAGTATAAATAAATTCTAATATAAATATAGTAAAATATTAAAATAAAAACCTAAAGTGTGCCTACAATGGAATGTCCTGATAATATATCGAATAATTGATTTAAAAAAATACATGGGGGTTTAAATATAAATGCCTAATTTATAAATCACTTTTATTCTAATAGACACTTTAAATTATGATAAATAGGTTTACACACATTGCATAAGTTAAGCTAGAAATATGTCCTAGATTTGATGAAGTGACTAATATCAAATTGTTATGGTAATGGAAAACCAATATTGAATTACTTTGATAGTTATTATTTTTCCCAATATTAGAAATATGATTAACAGTGGCTTCATGTGTTTGATTGGTATAAAACTTTAGGAAACATTTTATTTACATGTGTTTGACATAAACCTCTCTCACATCATATAATTGATTCACAAAACTTTTATAATTCCTTTTCCTTTTATAAATCTATAATCCATTCCAAGAGATGGGTAAGTAGTTCATCATGGAATTTTTCTGACAACTATTCAAAAAATTAGCCCTTATTTTATAATGTAAGGGTTAAGAACCACAAACTCTCGATTACATATAAAAATACATGAACATACATAGATCCACATTAGTCAAAACCCTTCAAAAATAAATAATTGTTCTTAGGTGTATTTTATGTAGTTACATATTCACATTTAAGTAAGAGGATGTGAAATCCCTTGCTTGATAATTGTATTCACATTACACAAAGATATGTGAGGTTTTATTCTAGCATGGGGGATATGTAGTACAACTTGCACAAGGGTTACCTAGTTCACAATTTTGTTTTATTATGAGTTAATGGAAAACTATGTCACAAAAAAGAAAAAATATATAGTTTGCATTTTGACTCATCATATTATAGAATTACATGTAAATAAAAACATGGCATCTAGTTGTGAAATGACACAATAAAATTAGAATATGAAAGTGTGCACAAAATACAAATGAAATAGGAGGACACAAATAATAATAAAAAATACACATCAATCTTGATCTCAAAACAAATGGCAAATGTGTCAATTATATTCTTACATATTCAACACTGCAATTTATATACAAAATCATTTATAGGCTTGCTTAGTTCAAATCACATTCAAAAATCTATAATTCATCATGATGTGATTTTTTCATCATCTTTTTCCTCTTTTTGAATTCATCTATCCAATATTTTAATTTTACATGCTTAAACTTTTTAGAACATTAGGATAGGTCTGAATTAAATTCTTAACTAATCTATCATAAACTTAGTTTTATTTCAATTGTTCTACTTTTGTTTTTCAAATTAAATGAACATAACTCACATTTATCTAAAATAATGGTAACTTCCACATGTTTATAACACTTTTATTTTGATAGCATGCCTCTAACTACAAATATTTTATTTATGGAAGACATAGGTTAATAAGGATCCCCAACTTAACCCATTTTCATTACCTCTTATTTTTCTTTATTAGATTGGTTTATTTCATTGACTAATTCATATATTGTTAAAAAAAAAATCCTTTACCTTGTTGAGGTATTGGGGGGCTAGTTTCCACCTCATGTTGCTTTAGATTATCAAATGCACTCATATAAATTATGCAAATATACATGAATATGCATCGATCAAAACTCCTAAAAAATATAAAAATAATAAAAATTCGTTAAAACCAAGATTTAAATTATTTTTCATTATAAAATTTTAAACATTCAAATAATAGTAGCATTTAATCATATATATCAAATAGAATATAAATATGAGGCTCCCTTAATCTATCTATAATATCATTCCAATTATTAACAACTAATTTAAAACCCACATGCAAATATATTTGCATAATAAAAATATAAACATTCAAAAGATACTAACATTTAATTAGGTGGAATAAAAAAAATCATTTGACCTCATCAATTTGAATATCCTTCACTGATCCTTACATGACAAGGAGTAATAATTTCCTAACCTAATAATGATGTTTTCTTTTTAAAAAATGCATTTCATAAGGCAAGGATGCAATTTATATAAAAAACCTATAAGAAATATTCCATACATTTTAGCCCACAACATGACATAGTTATATATTATAAACCCTCATGAAATTACATGGAATAATAATTTTTAGTAACAATCTTACAACATTTATTATAGTGACCAACCATTAGTTTAAAGGCATACACAATTACTTCAACCCTTTGGTATATAATAAAAAAACTAAAACATGTTTAAAGAACAACACATATAATATAAATTTGAATCATGTTATGAATATTTGCTTATCATTAAAATAGGAAATTGGTTTCAAATATATTTCCAAGAAGTATCAAAGAGTATGCTCTTAGGTAGTTCTATGATCTTCCTATTTAATCATTACAGGCTTTCAACTATTTCAAAAATTAGTTTCTAACACACTTTTCTATCAACATTGGTGAAAAGTTATCATGTGCTCAAATTTCAAAGCTCAAATAAGGGTCTCATGAAATAATCAGTGAATATGTGTTATGATACAACACTATGCTAAAAAAAATGACAAATTAAATGGTTGATAACGAGATCCAATATATATTTATTCAATGCTTTTTATCTCCACTTCAAGAATCAATTATGTTTTCAATGTTAAAATATTGTGATGAACTATGTCATATAATAAAGGAATATGAGGTCAAGTTGCTTACTTTGAACAAGCTTGAGTATGCTTCAAATTCTCTTAATTCAAATGTAAAATTCCAAATTAAGACAAATTATAAGAGTAAACAAAATGAAATCAATAATATAGCTAATAAATTACAATTAATTTTATTTCACAACTAATATAAAAGCTTCAATTACAATCTCCACCAAGGAAGAAAATTTCAAGGTTACCATCAACTCCTCATGTATTTTTGGAAAATATACTAGAATGTAATATCATAATTTTTCCTCCACCAATGTAAATGGACATGTATATACCACAATCTAAAAAAAATTATGGCAATGCATAATGTGACTATCATAGATGTATTGGAAATTATACAAGCATATGTTTCAAGATTAAGCACAATAGTCAAGTTCTCATTGATAAGAAAATTATTGATATTGTCACACCTATTGAAGAGGATAAGCCATAAGTAAATGAAAATGAAAAGCTCAAAATGTATAAAATTCTTTTACAAATCATGAAGTAATAAATAACAAGGACAAGCATGAAGTACATTATTTATACTGTTAGGTTGTGGAGCTAAAAGCTTCACCAAGATGCAAACAGGAGAAGTTACGGAGGTTACAGAGGTTGTGGAGAGTTGCAGAATGAGTTGCAGAGAAACTGACGTCGGTCTGATCAATCGACGTCGGTCAGATGGTAGTGAGGAAGCAACCGGCGTCGGTTACCAGTTGGCCGACATCGGTCATGGAGGAGCCGGCGTCGGCAGCCTGTACGTGAACATGCAGTTTGCATGTTGATTCCAGAGAGTCTATTTTTGGATTGTTAGTTTGCATGTTAAAGGCTAGCTGTAGTCTTGAGTTGCACATCTAATTATTGTAATTAAGATAGTCTAATTATTGTAAGCATGAGATCTATATAATAGACTCATGGGCTGTATTGTAAATTTGTAGCTAGAGAGTAAGAGAGCATATAAGCTCCTTCTGAGAGAGGTGAGCAATGGTGTGTTCCTCCTAGTGCCATAGTACCAAGAGTGGGTACTGGTTTGGAGAATTAGAGGGGTTCTTCATGTTTGTATGATCTTAGTCAGCAGGTGAGCATGGCTTCTATTGGAGATCTACATTGGTGAGTAAGGTCTAGTGATTTGCAGGTAGCAGCAGAGAGCAGGAGATCTACTTGGAGTACGGTTGTGTACTTGGTGTACTGGCAGCGTGTTACTGACTGGTTGGAGAGGTGAACATCAATTCTATATTGGAGTTGACTGTTGGGATCGAGAGAGAGTGGAAAGAAGGTCTTGAGGTGTGGCGAGCCTTTGAGGTGGAAGAAGAAGTGGCATCTTCTTTATTATATTTTCTTCTAAGTATTTAATACAATTGTGTATTGTCTCTCAAATCCTGTGTTGTTTCATATTTCTAGTTACTTATTGATTCTGGTATAATTCTGTGTTTAGTTGCTAATACAAGAAGTAATCATATGTGCTCTAATTGAGGAGCAAGATCCTAACAAGTTGGTATCAGAGCTTTTGGTTGGGTTGACTAACAGGTGGTTAAGATCTGGTAGTGTTTGTTGATTACAGGTCATTCACAGGGGTTTCTGATCAAGTGGGAGTATAGCAATGGTAGAAGGAAGTAAGCTACGAATGGAGAAACTGAATATCATGAATGGTCTGATTGATGGAAAGAAAGAGTAGGGAAAAGGAGATTGTTGGTTGGTAGCAGATCAACAGGGAGTAGCAGATGTTGTAGGGGATGTTGCACAGGATGTTCTGGATAAAGTGGAATCTTGGTTCATAGATTCTTTTGCCTCTTTCCATGCAGTTTGAAATAGAACATCTTTTCATGGGTATGTCTTTGGAGACTTTGGAGAGATTTATTTAGGAGCTGGAGAGCCTTGTCAAAAGATTGGCAAAGGGGAAGTGAAGCTGAAATTACAGACGGATAACACACAGGTGTTGAATGAGGTTATGTAGGTACCAATCTTGGAGATGAGTCTAATTTCTTCAAGAAAGTTAGGTGATGGGAGATGCACAATAACTCTCACAGCGGATGCACTTGAATTAGACGGTGGTAAGAAAGTAGGTATCCTTTATCTATCTACTTATATTACTGATTCACATTCTGTTACAGAGATGTGGCTTTATAGGCTTGGTTACATATGTAGGAGGGGAATGCATGTTATGAAGCAAAAGACAAATGTTTTAGACAAGCTAAAGAACTGGAAAGCCTTGGTGTTCATGGAGGAGATGACAGACAGATATCAGCAGAGAGGACTGAATTATTCTGAGCAGGGCTGCATTGATATGAACAGGGTTTTGATCCATGGAGATCTCATGGGTAAAAAGTCATCACTCACAGGGGAACACAGATACCGGCATCGGTCGGAAGGAACCAATGTCGAACAAACAGGTACCGATGTCAGTCATGTGCAGATCAGCAGAGTCGGTGGTGTCAGGAAGTAGGAACTGACATCGGTCATACAGTGACCGATGTCGGCAATAGGTACACCGGCATCGGTAATGGGACTGACGTCGACAGACAGGGTCAGTCGTAGAGAATCGACGTCGATCGGGAGCAGATTGGGAGATGGCTGAGATCGGTCACTAGAACAGATATTGGGCAGACATCAAGCTGTCAACAAGTCTCAAACGCTCATATGGAGGTCAAAAAGGGTAAGTGAACCTCATATTCATTGTTCACCTTCTTTATATTGCTTACTGATGATCGAGAACCAGGAAGATGTGAGGAGGCAATGCAGGTAGAATCTAGATACAGTGGGAGCTTGGCATGGATGAGGAGTGTGAGTCCTTAGAGAAGAACCAAATAGGGTTTTATTGGTAGAGTTGTCAGCTGGAAGAAAGCATTGAGAAATGGATGGATTCCCATAGTTAAAGAAGAGAGTGGATGGATACGTGAGATTAAAGGCCAAGGTATATGGTCTTGAGGAAGCTGCAGGACAGTGGTACAGGTTTTGACAGGTGGATGACAAAGCAGGGCTTCAGTCAATGTCAGTGTAACTATTATATTTGTTCTTACCAGGTGGATGATGAGTCATGACATTATCCTGTTACTGTATGTGGATGGTTTACTAGCAGATTTGTACATACAAGGTTTTGCTGAGCTAAGGGTAAGGTTAGTTCAGAGGTATCTCAGGGAGAATTTGGAGCAGCAAAATTCTTTGGCATAAGAGACATGGAGATTTGGTCTCTAGTGGGATCTGATGTGAAGACGGTGTTGGCGAGGTTCATGGTTCAGGATGTAGAATCGGTAAGCACACCAAGGGCTGGATAGTTCAAGCGGAGCTTAGAACAGGGTTTGAAATCACATGAGGTCTAGTGTAGACCTGAGTTTTCCCAATCAATGGGAGTTGTCAGAGAGTTTGGAGCCAATTCGGGGAAGGTAGATTCTCAGGTATCTAAGAGGGATCGGCAGTAGGTTAACTTGTTATGCAGGGTCAAGGACTTCACTACATGGATATGTAGGTTCAGATGTGGCAGGTTACTTGGATGACAGGAAAGGCATCACAGGGTGTGTGTTGGTTAGTCTTCAGGATTGATCTTGAAGAGGGATGCAAGCCAGGGAATAACTTAGATGGTGTACAGGGATAGGTACAGGTGCAGCTATTTATCTCCAAGTGGGAGATTGTTAGGTTGTGGAGCTAAAAGCTTCACCAAGATGCAAATAGGAGAAGTTACGAAGGTTACGAAGGTTGCAGAGAGTTGCAGAATGAGTCACAGGGAAACTAATGTTGGTCTGATCAACCGATGTTGGTCAGATGGTAGTGAGGAAGCAACCAGCGTCGATTACCAGTCGACCGACATCGGTCATGGAAGAGCCGGCGTCGGCAGCCTGTATGTGAACATGTAGTTTGCATGTTGATTTCAGAGAGTCTATTTTTGGACTGTTAGTTTGCATGTTAAAGGCTAGCTGTAGTCTTGAGTTGTGCATCTAATTATTGTAATTAAGATAGTCTAATTATTGTAAGCATGATATCTATATAATAGACTCATGGGTTGTATTGCAAATTTGTATCTAGAGAGTAAGAGAGCATATAAGCTCCTTCTGAGAGAGGTGAGCAATGGTGTGTTCCTCCTAGTGCCACAGTACCAAGAGTGGGTACTAGTTTGGAGAATCAGAGGGGTTCTTCATGTTTGTATGATCTTCATGGCTTCTATTGGAGATCTACATTGGTGAGTAAGGTTTAGTGATTTGCAGGTAGCAGCAGAGAGCAAGAGATCTACTTGGAGTACGGTTGTGTACTTGGTGTACTGGTAGCGTGTTACTGACTGGTTGGAGAGGTGAACATCAATTATGTATTGGAGTTGAATGTTGGGACCGAGAGAGAGAGGGAAGAAGGTCTTGAGGTGTGGCGAGCCTTTGAGGTGGAAGAAGAAGTGGCATCTTCTTTATTGTATTTTCTTCTAAGTATTTAATACAATTGTGTATTGTCTCTCAAATCTTGTGTTGTTTCATATTTCTAGTAATTGATTCTGGTATAATTCCGTGTTTAGTTGCTAATACAAGAAGTAATCATATGTGCTCTAATTGAGGAGCAAGATCCTAACATATACAATGATTATCCATCTCCTTCTACATATGGACATCGACTTGATACCATCATTGGTATAGTTATAAGCAAATAAATATCACATCCTATGATTAAATTTGAAAATTTTGAAATTTTTAATGATGATTCACATAAACATGCACTCTTTAGTCAATCTTATGTCCACAAATAATATATACATAGTATTATTATAGATAGTGTATTAAAATAAAATGTGTGTGCAATAATGATCATTCACTCTTTCATTTTTATATAACAAGGTTTATAGGATAATTCAAATTTTATCAAAAAATTTAATAGTCATACGTAGGATACCCTTAGGCATATAGTGCTACCTTTACAGTGGGGCCCTCATAGTGTCCATTCCATTATTAGTTATACCAAGCACTGGGGTATTTGATATGCTACTAGGATGCCATTGGATTTAAAAAATTAGAGAAATACCTTATATAATGCTTGGATATATTAAATATATTCATGATAATTAAATTGTAAAAATTTTAAGAATCTAATATGAATATCCTTTAAACAATAATTTTTACTCCTACTATAGAGAAACTTTTTGGCACAATCATTGAGTGGCATGGTAATATAATAGTTTACAAAACTATTAAATAAAATGATTTACATATTCCAAATCAAATTACAATTTCTTCATATATTAGTGATAATGATAATATTACAAAATATCCATCTACTTGAAGATACTAAAACATAATATTTATAGCATCTCAGTCTTTTACATTTGAGGAATATAAATCATTGATCTACCCTTAAGTTCTAGACCTCCCTATCACCAAAAGACTTGAATTCACCATCTCATAGTTCCTAAATACTTCCCTCTTAATTGGATCCATATCATTAGAATGGTCTAGGTATTTTTCACTACATAGAAATCTTAAAAATTGATAAACATCCTTCACTATTAGTTTCACATCCATATCATTTCCTAGTTGTTTGGACATTACCAACCACAAAGGGACACTACCACCAAGGGTAGTGTATATATTCTTATCTAGTTTCCATTTGCCAAAATTCATCCAAATTTTAAATGTTTTGAAACCTATGGGTCGGCCTATTTATCTTATTGAACCCTACCATGAGATATAATTAAAATGTGGCATAAGTAAAAGTGTAAGCCTTCTCATTGCTCATATAGTAAATACTAAGAAACACCTACTAAAGATAAATCAATCAATTATAAAACTAATATATTTTATCTTATTTTTATCTACTTTCCTATCAAACATAGAATCAATCATATTATAGGTATGAAACATTCAAATAGTAACCCAACAGTGATATTTGTCAAATTACAAGCTAGATCAGTAAATGCATCATCATATATTATATTTCACCCTTGTGTACACACTTTCTTACACATAGGGGAGAAATACATAATTATAAGTAAATTCTAAAATTATTGGCTATGTAGGTAGTGGTATTTGAGGTCAACTTGACACCATGAGCCTACTAACCCATTTTTAGCAAAATACATTCCAAGGGTGAAGAATGGTGAAAAATTAGGTTTTTATTAATTACTGAAAAGTGACAACCTATATCTTGATCTGAATATATCACCAAAAAGGTGATATAAAATACATAAAAATGAAATTAGCTACATACATATCTAGTCATTATTTTTTACTATATGCCTATGTCATAATTAGACACTAGCATTAATGATAGTATCCAGACTTGATGGTAGTGTCTATAACCAAAAATATGAAATTTTTAGAATTTGATGACTAATATCCTACAAAATCTACACCTATTTTTAGTCTAGATCTACCTTTACATATAAAAACAACTAAGTTCAAATGTTTCTTATTTAAAAGAATATATTTAAATATCTATACTTTATTATATTTAGCAAACTCAGTTGTATAAATATATAATATTGTTCATCTAAGTTTTAAATTAATTGGCCTGCTATAGATTAGTTTATCACCCTTGTTATTAAACTATTTATATATTCTTAACCCAATACTCCCCTCTAAAAATTTAGAGTTAAACATTTGGTGAACCTGATCTCTGTGTCTCTTTATGCAAACCCTAGCTTGTCTTAGGGTATTCATTTTCCTTAAGTTTTTCCTTTTTTTTTAAATTTTTTTTGTTATTATATGTATGCAACCCAAGTGTTTTCATATATTAGGTGGTGTTTCTATTTAACACTTAGAGATTCCTCTTTTTCCATAGAATATGTCTCATACAAATGAAGTATCAAATCCTATGCCTAATTAAAGTGCCAATAATTAAACTGAACAAAATATTGAAGAGGTTATCATAGAAAATGATTTTTTTTTAAATTTAATAGGGTAATGTTTATGGGTTTTGAAGATCCTATAATTTATTTTGAAGGAGAGAAAGACGATAAATTTTCATAAAAAAATAATGCCTCTACTAGTGATAATGGGGCAGGCATAACAAAGCCAAGATCAACATGCCAAAAATAAAAAACAAGTTAAACCAGATAATGGTTCTAACCAACCAAAATCAATTGATTCAGTGGGATTCCACTTTATGTTTTATGTCAACAAATTTCTTCTATTATTTTACTTGGAGTCCCTCTGAGCAAAGAATTTTAGCCTTGAGCCCCCTTGAGCGAAGGGTCATACAAGAGGGTTGTAAAACTATTTTTGTACCTATTTATTTTTTGAACCTTAGTCAATCCTTCCTTGTCTTGTCTAAAAACACATGGATATGATTTATCTTTTTCTAGTAAGTCCTTGAATGGTTATTCCATATATAATTATATTTCTAGGTTATTCTTAGAGGAAAAGACAACAGTAGAGGGGACAACCGTGTTTGTGACTTTCCTTGGAGAGATTATATCTTTAAAAAAAAAATTAAAAATAAGGGGGATTTTAAAGTCCTCATTTGGATTAGAGGATTCAATATCTAAAAGAGGTGAGTTTATCTATCAAAATCTTGATGATCTTGATGATATCCTAAACTATATTTGAAATTAAAAAAACAAAAATCATAGATGAAAAACTAGGTGCATCTATTTACCATGCTATTAGAACTATAGGAAATTGTCATATTCCTATTTATCTCATATTCCTATTTTTCTCCTCTTGAGCTCATCATCTATTCCTAAATATAGTGGGGGCATGGGGTATGTGTTTACACCATTTTTCCCTGAAATAAATCCTACTATTGCTAAATACTCCATGGGAACCAATAGCACTTCAACCCAATTACTAGTTTAAATGCCTATATCAACTCAAAACATGTGTGCACCACCTTTGGTGACATATTGAACTTAAAACCTTAACAATGAAATTCTGCATAATATTGTAAAAGCTATAAAATATTTTTAGTCTAAAGTTACCAAAATTGAGCAAAATTATATGAATTTACCTTATGTTATTGATTCAAAAGAGGTTTTATATAATCCTCTTGCACCTAAAATATATTTACACCATTTTCCAACTACTTTTGTTACACCCAATTTTACATTTTATGATTACAAGGGTGATCCTAAATAACATATCTGATATTTTTAGCATGTCTTGATTATGCCTCCAATGATAAAATTTTGAAAAAATTATTTCCAAGGAGCCTAAAATACTATGCCTTACAATGGTTTTATGATATACCAATCCAATAAATGAGAGCATCCAAACATTTGTCTAATTAGTTTCAATCACAATTTCCCTATTAACATTATTGAAAATGTCATATAATCAAATTAAAAATATCAAACAAGGAACTAATGAACATATCAATGAATATGATTTTAGAAATAAAGCAATTTTGGCCAAATGAAAAATCCAATAGAAAATATTGAAATATAATACATATTCAAACAAAGCTTCCCTACCCCATCACATGAGTCCATTGTTTTCAAAAAGTTGAAATATTTTTATTACTTATTCCATATTATTTGATATCATGAAATAAAACTTATCTCCTTGAAAAATATTTAGTATATATAAAAAACATTGACTACATCCAATACCAAGTTTCATATCAAACCAAGCTACAAATTCAAACTTATAGAACCTAAAAAGGAAAAAATCACGATCGTTAGTGCAATGTCACAAAAACCTAATTGATTATCTTATCCAATGCACATAAGATATAATTTACATGCTTACTTGATTATTCAATCCCCCCATAGAGGTTGGTATGAGTCGACTTATACCCAAAGGATATGATAATAATATATAATATGACTATGACCATTGCCCTAGGTATTCTATGAATAAATGCTATACTTATAAGCATAAAATATAAGACCTTTTTATGACCAAAATATAACATTTTATGATCTTCCAAAGGATTTAGGTTCACAAACTCATGATCACTAGAATTAAAAAAAATTAACAATCCTTTGTAAGATCTTTCTAAGAAATATTCAAAAGTGGAATAACATACAATGCAAATTCTCCTCCATCACATTATGGTCACCCATTATATGGTATTATGATTACATATGCATGCATAATATGTATTATGGTTTATACACCTTCTATTCCATGTGAAGACAATGAAATAGTGGATGATGACTATTTTCTTCATTCATTATTTATTTGAGCATACCTTGACCATCAATCTATACAAAATGTTATGAACAACAATGTTGCTAGTGAAAATGTATTTATCATGAAACTATTTACAAATTTTGGATATATACATGATCATTTATACCCTTAGACCAAAAACATCCAAGCATCTGATAGGACATCACATGTTATTCATGAGATTAATTTACTTTTATAGGTTAGTCTAGTGCATCTGGTTACCACCTTTTTAGTTATGCCAAATACATGATTTTTTGATATATTATTGGGATGACCTTGGATACATAAAATATATGTTATGCCTATCATAGTGCATGGGTGTATTAAATACATTCATACCAACATAGTAGTCACATTTTCCAAAATTATATATGAACATCTACTTGAATAAGAGAAGTTTATTACAACATAGTTAATTATCTAACCTACTAAGGTTAATCCTACACTAAATTGTAATAATTAGGAAATCCCATTTCTTAGGTGTCCCATACTTGATAAGACTTTGCACCAGAGACACATTGGATTCCATAGAATTTTAATTTACTCCTATACAACATACTCAATTATATATAGAAACTAAACATGTTCTAATTATAGATACTCCAAAGAAACCACAAATCACTAAAATATGGGTTCCACAAACACCTACTCCTTATATTGTTTATTCATGGCCATATATTTCTATTACATATAATTCTTTAGATCTAGATATGACACCTATGCATGATCCTTGGTAGTACCACTAGTTTCATATACCATATTATAAGATTGGAGCTACCTATGAGCATCCCTTGAATAGGATAATAAGATAGTTGTTTCCTTTCAAATATTACAAATATACAAAAATTCAAATATTTAAAAAATATAAAAACATTAAAATATTTTAAAAGTACAAAAATATTTAGCATTCCCATGTTTTATTAGCTCTTTGGCATCTATGTTGTTTATTTTAAGTTAGTAGATAACATAGCATTTCATTCTTATATAATTTAGAGACTAAATCTAAGTTATATAACACATTAATCTTGTATACTTTTAAAATACATGTCATGGATGTACCTTCAAATTCTAGACCTTACCGTTGTCAAAAGGATCACATACACTATCTCTCTATGCCAAATTGATTATCACTTAGTCAAACTAGTGTTATTATCATGAATCAGGGCATTTATCATACCCAAAGTATTGTAAATATATTTTTTATCTCTACATTTTTTGGTAATGTACCTATTTTAAATATTTTTAGACACTTGCATCATATTCATATGCATACATCGATGTTAGTATCCTATTCCAATGCAAGTGTCTATTGCCCTAAAGACATAATTTTTTCAAATGAAATGTATAACTATGGTTTTCCTAAGTGATTTTATGTGATATATTTCTAAAATGGATTGATATATACAAGATTAACCATTATTCATTCCTCATGTAACATAGACCTAATAACTCATAGGGAAACATACCAAAATCATTCAATCAAGCATTCAAGGGAGAAAAGATTACCTATTTTCTCCTATTTCCATATTAATCATAGGGATAACACATTTTTAGGTATGAAGTACTGAAGGATCACTATAAATTCCATAATTGTCATGTAATAAGTTATGTCATTGGTGTACTCGACTATCACTCAGTGTAAACCCATATGCACACATAATCCAACATGTAACCTAAGAGAACTAAATGAGTTTGAGGCCTTCTTCTGAATGGTGGATGTAAGCAATCAAAAATACATCATGTTTATAAATCAATATTAACTCAAAGAAGATAAATAATAACATACACTTTTGATTAGGGATACATTTGTTAAGCAGGAACATGACCAATATGGGGATCCACTAGCCCTGATTAAGGGATCTTTTACCATAATACACTATGCTAGGGAGGGTTCCAAAGCCTCCAGTCAAGCAAAATCATAAAATAACCCTAATAAAATCCTATGTTTTATATTCACTAAGCTAATAAAAAGTAAAACAAATCTAATATAGTGCTTACCAAAGCTTGTGACACAATATGAGGGGTTAGTAAACAATAAAAACATATATAGGATAATCTCACTTAAGCTATGTATGAGCAAGACCATAATACATGGAATAATAAAAGTAATATTATTTGAATCCAATACATATACTACTTCTATAAATTAATGAGAGGAGTAAATTTACAAAATACTTACCGTAATGATGAACCCATCAAGACTCAATCTCTCCCTTGGCCAAAGGGGCTTCACAAGAGGTTGTTGTGGTTTGTAAGGATCATTAAGAAATGCCAAAGCATCCAAGACTTATCCAAAAGACTATATTCTCCAAGTAGAAAACCTATACTAAGAATCCTCAAGTAGAATGGTGGAAGAGTAGATTATAAATAAGTGCAAGTGAATAACAACTATTTAATTCATGCAATAATGGAAAAATGATTTTGTATATATAGGTAGATTTAACCCTAATCCCTTACAAATTTTTGAGTTGAAAAGGTCAAACCATTTGACCTAGTATAATTTTACACAATTATTCACTAAGTCATGAGCTAGGTCAGCCAAGAGCCAAACTAGTTTTGAAGTGACTATCACCCAAAAATGTATAGGGTTGACCTACTGGACATAGTATAGTTGACTATCAAATGGGACTTAAGGTTTGGAAAAGAGGGATGGAGAGTGGAAAGGACTAGAGGAGGGTGCAAAAGAGGAGTAATAGCTTAGGGGAATGGTTTTAAGAGCTAGTTGGATTGGTAATAAGTGGTAATAAGGGACAATAATTATATAAATCACTAATGATCTACTCACCCCTTTCTCAGTGCACCCCTTAAGGAGTGCACTCAAAAAGATTAAGTCTCGATGGGTTTATACAAGATGTAAAGTGTTGGTATTTGATGAAACTTGAAAATAGTATGTGTATAAATATGCCCCACTCAAATCTCATTACATGTCACTAAGGTGAAATACGGGATGGTGCTTTGATAAAGAACATAATAACACATAATGTTGATGTTAAAAAAAATTAATAGTATTTTAAAGCATAAAATAATTGAAAGTAAATGACTGAAAGGGAAATAACTAAAAAGTAAATGTAATTCATACCTTGACTTACCTTTATCACTGGATGATTGTTTATTGTGTTGTTAGTTTTGATTATGTAGGGTTTAGAGACTGCTTTTGGCAAACCCAAGAATACAAAACTAAAGAGAAAAAACAAACAAATGTAGGAAAGCCAAGATAAATGGTGATATGTGGATGGGGTTTACTTGTGAATTTAATAAGCTAGGGTGACAAGTGATATGTTAGACCAAATAACCAAGTCAAAATAAGAGTAAATTGGGTAACTGAAACGCCAAGGCTACTAAAGACCAAAAAAATCAAATAAGTAAACCTTAAGTAAGAAAGGTAAACTCACCAAATAAAAAAAAGGATACATATTAAAAAAGATGGTAATAAAATATCAAATGTAAAATCAGAAATTAAATGGTAAAACAACATTGATGAGTGAGAAGTAACAATCCTTATCTCACTCAACACTGGAAAAAGGAGCCTTAAAGGGAAAACCATACTCATGTGTTTGTAAAAAGGGTGGTACAACAATAACAAATGGTAAAAAGAGAATAAGGAATATCTTGAAATGTAAATCCATGGTGTAAATAAAGTAATCCATAGTTACTTAAACATGTTATTTTTCTCTAAGGATAGATAAAACTAAAACAAAGTAGTGCTATCATGTTTTTAAGATGTGAAGAAAAAGGAAATAGAGAATAATGGGAAACATATTTGAAATCATAATTTGACTATCAAGGGGGAATATGAAATGGGTAGAGGGTAAAATGAAGGAAAAACCAAGCTAGAGTAACTCTTTATCAAATTCAAGACACTCAAATTGGGTCTTTAAAAATAAGAGGACTTTCAACCTTAAGGACTCTAAATAAATTCTCTTAGCCACAAAGTCTTAGGTCAAAAAATGAAGTATATAGATCATTCCATGAAGGATATATGCATGAAAATTAAAATGAACCTACCTTTCCATAACATGTTCCCCATTCCTTAGGACCCTTTACAGAGCCATTTATTTACTATGAACATTAGGTACTTGCATGAGAAAATATGTAGAACCATAGATTTTATTGAATTTTCCTATTCTAATTTACTGTCCTACCACATCCCAATGGACCTCAAATCTATTATGAGGATAATTATGGAATTTGAGTTTTGATTAGAGATAGGATATGTGCTTTTAATCATGTATTTTGGTGTGATTTTGAATTTTTAGATTTGTATGTTACCTTTTGTATATCATTGTCTTTTATTTCAAATGATTTGGATTTTAACTTTCTTGATTGCTTTTTCTATTCCTCCTCCATATAGATTTCAAAAACCAAACATGGGTGATAAAGATGACTTTAATTTGAATACTTGGGACTTGGTTACTAAGAGAGAGAACTTCAAAGAGTGTGGGGTCTAAGAGTCTCATATATCTAAGTGAAATAAAAGTGTTATCTTGACATTGACCTTGTTTTATCCAATATGAAGTGAAATGAAAGGAAAATAAGAGGAATAACACATGGAACAATTTGAATTACTTCAAATCACAAAAATGTGATAAAGGGTGAAAAAGGGATACAGTGATAGTAATGTGTGATTCCTTATCATAAGAATAAGGAAAATGGAAGAAAACATGCTAACATAGATTATTGTGTAAATTATATCTATCAAAAGAAGCAAAAACTAATGTTGAGAATAAGGATTAAAAACACATTCTAGAAAAGGAATAACATGATGGTAATTTTATGAGGAAGGCCAAGTCCTATCAATGGTATTACACTGTAACTCATGAAATAAAAACATACGAGGGTGCCACAAAGTATGGGAAAAGTGAATGAGATAAGAAAAATATGGTATTTGTGAGGAAGACCGGGTCCTATCCATAGTTTTACAATGAAACTCACAAAAGATATATTCAAAGGATGACAAAAAGTGTGTAAAAAGAATATAAAAATAAATAATACTATGGTATATCATGAGGAAGTCTGGGTTCTATAAATAGTTTTACAATACAAATCATGAGAGAAAGGGGAAACCAAAATACCATAAAGTAAGGACTAAAGGTTTGTAATAATAGATAACTATTTTAGAGGGAGAGATATATGTAAGTATCCTATAAGAAGTGTTAGATAGATAAGATATATAAAGTATGAAAAGAAGGGAAATATTACAAAAAATAGTTCTTAAGGAATTATACATTGGTGGGCTTTTTGAAAATATGACCTTCATTGGTTTGAAGGTCGTAGGTACTTGGACCAAGAATATCTTTGACTAAATAGGGGCCGCATCATTTTTGGGTGTATTTACCTTGTTTATCATGAGTGTATTCTAATTTAAGGATAAGATCAACATTAAATGTGTGAACTTTAACATGTTTATTATGGCTTTTGGCAATATAAGCCTTGTATTGGTGGTTATGTTGTATAGTAGAAAGATGATGTTCATCAAGGAAATTTAGGGCATGAAGGTGATATTCACATAATTATTCATCAAGAATGATAATATGAAGAGAAGGGATCTCACCTTCCAAGGGAAGGAATGACTCAGAACTATAGACTAGAGATAATGACATTGCCCCAGTGGTAATATGTATGCTAGTCCGATAGGCCCATTGAGTAAGATAGAGGTGAATGTGCTAATTCATGCAGGTTTCACAAATTATCTTTTAAAGAATTTTGTTGATGATTTTATTAGTATCCTCAACTTATCCATTACATTATGGATGATAAGGTGTAGAAAATTTGTGATTGATCTTGAATTATGCATGAAGTTGTTTAACATCCTTGTTTTTAAAGTTACCACCATTGTTTGAAATGATAGTGTGAGTAACACCAAAGTGGAAAATGATTTGATTAAGAATGAATTTGGTGATGGTGTTACCAGTGACATTAAAAGGGGTATGGCTTCAACCCATTAGGTAAAATATTCAGTAGCATTGATGATAGAAACATGACCATCTTGGGAGTGAGGTAATTTTCCAATGAGATCTAATCCCCACATGGATAATGGCCAAGGAGATTTAAAATTTTAAAGCTCAATTGGAGGTGAATGAATTAGATCATCATGAAGTTGTCAAGGAGAACACTTTTTTACAAATTCAATTGCACCCCTTTCAAAAGTAGGCCAAAAGTATCCCATACATAGGTATTTGCAAGATGTAACATGCTCACTGTAGTGGCCACCATAAATGCCACCATGTGATTTTCTAAGAAGAGGAAAGACCTCATCTTGCATAACACAACAAAGCAAGGTACCTTCAACATTGTGATACTAAAGGGTGTTATGTCAAAATACATACTTAAAAGTTTGTTTATGAATGCATGTATTTTCATGAGAATCTAATTTAGGAAGATAAGTTTGGTGTTTTGATAATTGAATAATGTCTTTATACCATGGTGTTTTTCAAACGGTGATAGCCTTGATGTGGTAGATAAGCAAATTTGGTGGTTGAGTACAGGACTAGAATTTTATTATTTGTATAAGAAAAGTGGGATTAGAAAGAACACTTGGTATGAATGAAAGAAAAAATCTAAAGAAGCCAAGGAATCATCAATGGAATTTTGATCTTAGGGGATAGGTTGAATAGTGAAAGAGACGAAGTCCTTAGCAAGAGTGGTTGCAATTTGATGATAGGTAATTATAGTTTCAATTTTGAATTGGAAATCACCACTGACTTGGAGGTAAATAAGTTGGGAATCACATAAGGAATTCATATGTTGAATGCATAAATTAATAACACCTCTCATTCTTAATATGAGAACATCATATTTGGACATATGTTGGTGACATCAAAGATGAAGCAAAAAGCTAAAGGTATGATTTTACAAAGATTAATTGTCATAATTCAACCTACCCAAACTCCTTGAAGGCATTTAGTACCATCAAAGTGAAGGGTTCCAACTATCCTCGTGCAAGTTGACATTAATTTTAGGAAGCTCCTTGGTAACTACTTTAGGTTTAGTAGTATCAGGGGAAATAGTGGATTGGTTTAAATTATTATCTTGAAGGTCAATGGTAAAGTTATAAAAGTAATCTTTGAGATACATATCTTGATTCAGACCTTCAATATAGAGAATATTATCATTGATAAGACTATCTTGAAGGTGATTGGTAGCTGGCACAGGAGCTGTGGTAAGTTGATTAGCTATGAACTATCATTTGACAACTTTTTGAGTCATAATTTGAAGATAAAATTACATAATAAGGACCATCAATTTACCAATTCTATCTCCAAGAAGAAAGGCTTTAGAGAATAAACTATGAAGTTAGTCAGAATGAATGATGGCATAAGTGGTCTAGTAAGTCATGTAGTGTCAAAGCTTTTTAGCTAAAAAATAGATGGTGAGGCAATCACATTCAACTTTGGTATAAAATTTATAATAATTGATGAGGCCTTAGATGATGTAGTAGATAACATACTCTATATCAGTATCATATTGTTGGGCAAGCATTGCCCTAATTGATATAGGTGTGGAAGAAGTATATAGGATCAAGGGTAGATCATGAGAAGGAGGATGAAGCATAGGTAGGGTAAGTAATGACTCCTTCATGTTATCAAAGGATTTTTGACAAGGTTCCATCCATTTTAAGGCATTTCCTTTATGAAAAAGAGAATTAATAGAGTGGATATGATGATTCATTTTGGGGAAAAATCATCTAATTTCCCTAAATTTTCCAGAGTAGATGTTGGTCCTCAAGGGTGATGTGAATCTGATTGTAGCCATCCATAAGAGACAAAATTTTGTAACCAACTATGGAATCAATGATGGTGTCTATCGAAGGTAAATGGAATTAATCATTGGGACAATAAATATTAAGATTAAAAAAATCAATACAAATATGAATGACCATAGTGACGTTTTTCCAAATAAGAATAATGTTAGAAACCCATTCATAAAAATCCTCTAGTTTGATAAATTTAGCATTGAGTAATTTTATGATTTACTTGTGAGATAAGGTGGAAACCTTGGGTGGAAACTTAATTTGATTTTGATGCACAAGTTTCATATCAAGATCAGTAATGATGTTATGCACCACAATGCTAGAGTCAATATCAAGCATGCCCTCATAGGAGCAAGAAAATATATATTGATATTTATCAAATAATAAGTTAAAATTATTATGTTCGATAGGTGAGAGTTCACAATAAACTATAATTAGTCAAGGGTAGGATGGAGCACCATACTTAATATGAGTGGTTTCTTTGATAATCATAACATTTTCATCTTGAAAATGGTATGGTGCATTATGTAAATAAGAAATTGGATTATATTTGGGATCAATTCTAGTGATGAATTTTTTGAAACAAGAAGTTATATTTTTAAAATTCCCAAGTTTATGATGTTGCCAGGGAAGTTGAGTTTCTCGAGCATGAAATATTTTAAGAATAGCTTCATCACTAGGAAAGGTGGGAAGAGGACCATAATACTCAACATATACTATGAGATTGAGAATTTGATTACTATGGTGATCATACTCAATATCTATTTGAAAAACATAGGTTGCCTTAGAATCTAGTGTAATCTTGGGAGTAGGGGAAGTAGATGGATCAGAAGGGATTGAAGTATCATTGGTTTCGATGATTGGAGAAAGATTAGATGCAATTATTAGATCTATAGGTGGTAAAGGATATTAAAGAATTTTCAAAAGTTTGGAAGGTATAATTTTCTCTACCACCTAAGGGGTATCAAGAAGTGGATAATTGGAAGGAGGAACATAACCTTCAATATCGAAATCATAATGTATGGAAATGGTATGGATGTCTCAGTTAAAATCATGAATTTGAGATAAGATTTTTTGATAATTCTAGAAATCCAAGCCTTGAGATTGAGCTTGGGCCATTATGTAATTATCATCATATGTTGGAGAAATTGTACATGCTTCAGAGTTAGGGGGAGTTTCAGAAAGAAAAAACCCAATATTAGTAAATGTACATGGAGACATGATGAGAGGATATTGAAATAATTTGTCCACTCTAAAATAATTTTAAGTTAAGTAATTTTCAAGTAAAAAAAGCTCATGGTCATTCCATGGAGGGGGAAAGTCTCTAATCTCATCAATAAGAGGAATAGTATGGTCCTAAGGTAATAAAGAGGGAGGAATCCATTATAAAATGTAAGAGGTAGCTTGGTATTATTACAAGTATGTTGAAATTCATTAGGTTAATCATCATTGAAACCAATAAGAGTGACTTGAAATCAAGATTGATGTTGATAACTTCAGCTAAATGAGCACTATTGATCTTAGGAATAGTAGGAATACGATATTGAGATTTACGATTAGGAAGTTGAATACTCCATGGGTTGGGATCATCCTCAATCTTATACCATTTTCCATTATGTAAGAATTTCATGTAATAATTTAATTCATTAGATACCATAAGAAGCAATGGCCCTCATTCTATGAATCCATGGCTGACAAAGGAGTATACTATAAGATAATGGTAGATCAAGGACCACGACCTTAGTCCGAATGGTCTTAGGTCCAATGGTAAATGGAAACCAAATAGAAACAAGTGGTTTTTTATTAGTCTTATAAAATAACATGATAGGTAAGATAGGTTTACTTGAGATGATCCTTGTTATAACCAAGTAATTAGATAAACCACAAAGATGTCACATTAATACCAAAGCCTTCATTAACTAGAACTTTATGAAAAAAGGTAGTATTAATGGCTATTTTGATAAAAAGTGGGAAATCATCAACACAATAAATAATTTAGTCATTGATCATGTCCTTTTTAATAAATTCAATACAAGTCTTGGAAGAAGGACACATAGTTTCAGTGGTATTGGCATTGGTAGGTTTAAGTTCAAGAGAAGGTGGTTCTTTACTCATATAGGATGGATCTTCAATTTATTGGAGTTGTTTCATAAGGAACTCTCAATGATGGCAAGAAGTAAGAACCAACTCCATAAGTGGAATATTAGAAGGCATAGACTTAAGTTCTTCAAGAAATATTCAATGAGATTTAGAAGAAGAACCAACATGAGGTTTAAGAAGTAAAGTATATTTTGAAGGAATGGATGTGGTTAGAAGTTCAAAAGGAGTAAGTGGTTCCTCATATATTGATGAAGATAGATTAGTGGTTGTAGTTTCCTTAAGAATTTTTTATTCTAAGGATGAATTTAAGTTTGGTAATAAGATCTTTGTGAGCTAGCTTGTGATGATATTTGACCTTAGCAGTGTTAACATATTGGGAATTTTTATAATATTTATCATAATCAACATCAATGTCACAAACATCCTTGGTATTGGGTTAACTATTGAAAGAATATTTTTGGTTATTTAAGATATAAGCTTTACAAACCTATAATTTTTTAGAAGCAGTGGTGTACTCTTTATGATGAAGGTTGATCATGGAATCATGATTAAATAAATCACCAAGCATATATGATACATAAAATTTAGTGAGCCATCTACAATATTCAGGGGAGTGACCAATGTATGCATGGAACCAACAAAATTTAATAGGTACATACCACATAGGAATATTTTTAGGATAAGTGAAAGGTTTAGAGGGTGATAAAAATTATTTCATTTCCTGCACAAAAACTGATGTGTTAGAAGATTAAGGGATGTCATCTTTGGCAACTCCTAGTTTAGTTTGTAGATTATTACTAGTTATAACATTGGTATATATTTGTGAATATCATTTAAATATTTTTGTATGAGGTTAGAATTGATTGATGAGAAAGTATTTATGTTTATCTTTATCAAGATCTTCATTAAGTGTTTGAGGAACAAAATTTCAAATCTTATATTTAAGAGAAGGAGTCAAAATAGTGATAAATACTTTGAATAAGTTATCACCAATCATGTTATGGTTGGATTTATGGGCCAACTATTTCCATATTTTGATAAATTCATGAGTTTATTTAGTGAGAGATTGCTTAGCATTAATGAAGTGGCTAAGACAATTTTTAGGAAGGTCATTGTGTTGAAACTATTTAAGTAAAGGATTCACCAAATATTCAAGTTTGTAAATAGAATGTTGTGAAAGTTGGTTTTACCATTATAATTCATCACCAATGAAATTTTTGACTAAGATTTTAGTTTTGGTGCAAGTAATAGTTTTGATCCACTCTTTGTAAAGGTTTCCAAAGGCTTTGAGAAATGAGGTGGGGTCTTTAGTCCCATCATACTTGATAGTTAGGGATATGTTACCAATATCAATGGACACAATGAAGGGAGCTAAAGGCTCATTTTGAATAGTTTGAATCATCTGGTTATTCATTATGGGTTAAGGAATAACATTTCCTAAGGCATATCTAAGAGGTAGAGGAATGTAATTGGGATTAGCTTAAGGATGGATAATTGGAGGTTGGTTAGCTATATTAATCAAATGATGTTATAGTTGCATCATTTGATTAGTACTAGATTTTTTCATTATGTTAATTTGTTGGATAACTTGGGCAAGAAGTTGAGTTGTATCGATGGGTGGTTGGTGTTGGTGGGAGTACTCCCCAAATTGGTAATAGGGGGAGGGTTATTATAAGATGGGTTATTAGTGGGATTATTGTCTAAACTTGTGTCAGTTTCTCCTACATTAGTTTGAAGGTTTTGAAGATGACAAGTATCTTGGATGTATAGAAAGGATTAGACCCATCAACTTCATCTTGAGGTGTGATTTGAAGCATGTTACAAGTTATGGATGAAGGAGGGGAAGAGGATCCCCAAGAGTGATAGTACTCTTGGGAGGAAAAGAGAGGGAGGAAGGAATAACCCATATGGTATCTAAATGGATTCAAACTATCCAAGAATATTCTAATGGGAGATTTCATGATGAATTGAGATAAATGAAAATAATGCTAAGAAGAAGAAACAGAGAATTGGATCGACAAATAGAGAAAGTAAGAAAAGGTACAAAGTCAACCTAGTATAGATAATAGGGTTTGAAAACTATACAGAGTTGACTGGGTTGACCTAGTATAGAAAATAAGGGTTACAAACTATACATAGTTGATAGGGTCAACCTAGTACAATAAGTAGGAGAAAAATAGATAGTCTATATGAGACTATGTTGATAGGAATGACTATATACTTAAAAAAGAAAACAAATTCAAGTAATTTTGAAAGCAAGAAATGAAAGGAAATACACAATCAATTGGGTCAATGAGTTTGATCCAATTGAGTCACATAGCACAAAACCTTGCACCAATACTGTCCAATGTAAGTTTTTGTAATGCAACATACAATTGAGCAAAGAGCAAGCAGAAAACCTGGAAAGTAAAATCTAACTAAGTGGTCAAACTGAATGTTGTTAGATTATGATTTTAGATGTGATAGGAAGTCAGTTTTAAATAGGGAACTAGAGACCAATCTAAGGATGGTTTTAGGATGTTTAGGCTGAAATGGATTTATAGTAACAATGGTACTAGATTCGTATTGGGGCCTACCAGCTCACTTCACACACTAAAATGATAAGGTTATTAGGTGATTATCCAAAATATACCATTAACCACATGTTTATACTTGGATAGAAAACTAAGTCAGCTTCCCCCTTAGTGATGAAATCCAAGTAGGTAGACCTTGGGCATACAATTGTTAAAATTCATTTTTTGATTCTATGATTTGATAGTGTGTGCATAAAATGGAAAATAGCATAACTAAATGGTATATTGAAAACCACCTAATTATACTATGTGATGTATTCTATGCATGCAAGTAACAATAAAATAAATTTTGTGCTAATTATTAGCATATAAAGGTTAATTCCAACTTTGAAACACACTACAATGTCAATTTTGATGATATTGTATGTAAAGAATACATAATAGGGTCAACAGTGTCACCTTTATACTGTAAAAGCAAGGGTCTAAAAATGAACTATGTCAATAGAGTCAACCTAGATTTTTAGATAAAACACAAAATACATAACTACATCGATAGGATTGACCTAGTTGACTATATAGGGATAGTTTTAAAGACTATAAACTGTGAAAATAGAACTATAATAAATGATGTAAATTAAAAATAAGGATATAAAATAATTTTGGTGGGTTGAAGGATGTAGAGGAAAATAAGATTATTATTTAGGTAACCTAATTTATATTTTCAAATTCTACTAACTATGTCAATTAGGTCAACCTAGCTTTATAAATCTCACTTATTAAAACCCTTAAAATGTATAGGGTCGACTCAATTGACATAGTATGCTGAAATGGATGCTTGAAAATGTACAAGGTTGATTGGGTTGACCTAGTAGTATGAATTAAAGTTTGGAAAATCTACACAAATAAAATAGAGTCGTATTGATGTAACTGTGTGTTAAAATTGTGCATAAAAGTTATAACTATGTCAACACTATCGAATTAGTATTATAAATATATAGAAAATAAAATGATAAAATGATGGAATAAGAAAAAAAAATTCAAGTGTTAGATTCACGTTAGGTTCACCAGAATGTATGTAATCAAAAATGCATCATGTTTATATATCAATCCTAACTCAAAGAAGATAGATCGTACAATACACTTCCAATTGGGGACACATTTTTTAAATGAGAACATGACTAATATGGGGATATACTAGACCTAATTAGGTGATCTCTTATTGTAATACACTATAATAGAGAGGGTTAAAAAGCCTCCAGTCAAGAACAATCATGAAATAAACCTAAGGGATTCCTATGTTTTATATTCACTAAGCTAATAAAAAGTAAAACAAATCTAATCTAGTGCTCAATAAAGCCTGTGGCATAATATGAGGGTTTAGTAAATAATTTTAAAATGTATAGGAGAATCTCAATTAATCTATGTATGATTTAGACCCTTATACATGGAATAAGAAAAGTAATATTATTAAAATCTAATACTTATGTTACTTTTATCCACTAAAGAGAGGAGCAAAGCTAGAGAATACTTACCTAAATGATGAACCGTCGAGGCTCAATACACCCTTAGAGAAAGGGGATTCACAAGAGGATTTTATGGTTTTTAAGGATCACTAAGAAAGGCCAAAGCATCCAAGACTTATCTGCAAGAATAGATTCTCCAAGTAGAAATCTTAAGCTCAGATTGCTCAAGTAGAAAGGTGGAAAAGCAAATTATAAAGAAGCACAAAAAAATGAAAACTCTTTATTGAATATAATAATGATGAAAATATCCTGTATATATAGGTATATTTAACCCTAATCCATTTCAAAAAAAATTACTAATAGGGTTAACCCAGTTGACCTAACACAATTTCGAATAATTATTCACTAGGTTAGGAGCTAGGTTGTCTAAGAGCCAAACTAGTTACTAAGTGAAAATCACCTAAAACTATACATGGTTGACCAATTTGACCTAGTATAGCCAACTATAAAGAGGTAATTAATGTGAGGAAAAGTGGGATGGAGAGTGGAAAAGACTAGAGGAGGGTAGAAAAAAGGAGCAATATCTTATGGGAATGGTTTTAGGAGCTAGTTAGATTGGTAATAACTGGAAATAAGGGACAACAATCCTATAAAGCACTAATAGTTTACCCACCCCTTTCTTGATGTATCCCTTAAGGTGTGAACTCAGAGATATTGAGTCTTAATGGCTTCCTATAAGATTTAAAGCTTTAGTGTTTCATAAAAATTGAAAATATTATCTATATACAATGGCTATGTAGGCAACACCCAATTATAGATGGGTCTTTGGGTTTAGCTCCACACCAAGATCCCATAACCCATTTTTACCTAGGCCATTATGAAGATGAAGAATGAGTTTTTTTTAATTAAGGATAAATAGTTCATGATCTAGATCTAACCATGCCAAAGTAAAGGTAACACAAAACCCAAAATATCACGGGTGGTTGCATCTATATCCATTAAGTATTATGTACTGGATACCTACATCTAAGGTAAATAAAAGTGTTGATTAATCCATTTGAGGTTGATGTAAATATCTAAGGTTATAGGGGTTAAATTTATATAATATGATGACTATTCTAGGTTATTGATCTAGTCTATTTCCAACTTGTTCCATATCAAATCCACATGCACATAGTAAACCAAATAAGTGCTCTTTTTTTCATTTCATTTCTATATTAATCAATAATTATACTTACTATTTTTTACATATATCATTATTTAATTTATAACATTGATTATTTGAGTTTATAATTAATTATCCTACTATATGTATATTTATCCCCATTATACTTATTCATTTCTATATTATAAAACCTATACTATACTAACCTATCTCAATTGAGGGTTAAATATTTGGTGAACCTGACCCCTATGTATTTTTTATACAAAACACTAGTTTAACTTAGGGTTTTTTTGTTTTTATAATTTATATAGTTTATTTCAAATTCTAAATCTTCAAGAATCCATGGATAATGTTAGTCATAAAACTCCTTTTCAAAAGGAAGATAAATAATCATTAGTTACTCATCTTAATAACAATAAGGGCTTAATAGATGGATTTTTTTAATGTTATAAGAGATGAAATCAATATGTAAGATAATATTACCTCACCTAATGATGGTAAATCCTTAGGTGGCACTACAAATAATTACATATAAATAACCCTACCATTGGGAACATCAATACTTCATACTCATAATAGGGGCATGATATATGTTTTCATAAATTTTTTCCATTAAACTACTATTATTGCATCTTACATGGGAAAAATTAATTCTTTAACCCAATTACCAATTTAAATTCCTTAATCTATTCAAACTATGGTTACACCTCTTTGATAACATCCCAAATTTCCAATCTTAAAGACCAAGAGGTGCATGCTTTTTTCTAAACTATAAAAAATTTGTAAACTAAAGCTACAAATATTTTAAAAGTTCTATGAAATAACCTAATATTATTGATTCACAAGAGGTGTTGCATAACCCTCTTTCACTACAAATATCTTTTCACCCCTTGCCAACTAGTTTTGTTGAATCTAAGTTCACATTTTATTATGGTAAGGATGATCCTGAATAGTATCTTTAATATTTCTAAGTAGCATTCCTTGATTATGCCTCCAATAATAAAATTTTGATTAAAATATTTCCAAGGAGTCTCATGAACTATTTGTATAAATATAATATTCTAAAACTTTATCAATTTTTGATGTTTTCTCTCTTACAAGAATTTGTCGAGTCTCAATCTATTTGAGTGCACACCTTAAAGGATGCATCAAGAAAGGGGTGGGAAGACCATTACTACATCATAAGATTGTTTCCCCCTATATAATTGAAATATACACAAGCCTCTATTATACACTTCCCTTACACACTCATCTAAGAAATTTAGGCCTTATTCAACCCTTATCTAAGCCAAAAACTATTTTTGACATTTACTGAACAAAGTTAGCCTAGGCCAACCCTATACTTCAATTATATTTACACATTATAGGACTCTATCTACCTTCACTGACCTAGACTGAGACCCAATTTTCTTTTATCAATTAATGATATAGGTTTGATTCAACCAACTCTATTAGCTAAAATTTTAGAAGGGTTCTATATATACCAAAAAAAATTCCATTTATTAGAGAGAAAGACAAGAGTTAATTTTTCATTTCCACTTATTTACAATCTACTCTTCCACAATTCTACTTGAGGATTTATTTTCTTAGGGTCTACACTTAGAGAGAGGAACCTTTTCATGTGAAAGCTTGAGATTCACTAGGAAGTATTTTTATAGAATATATATAGCTTAATTATAATTATTTTGTGCATGTTTACATTCATGTTTATTACCCCCATTTTATTCCATAAGCTTTAATGAGCACTATATTAAATTTTACTTTACTTTTAATTTACTTAGTGAATATAGAAAATAGAGGACCTAGCTAGGGTTATTGCATGATGTTTCTTGACTAGAGGCTTTAGAACCCACTCCAGTGATATTATTATGGTAAGAGACCCCTTGGTTAGGTCTAGTAGATATGTCTTGGTCATGACCCTGATTGTCTAAATGTATGAACAAATGGATGTGTAAGTATGATTTATCTTCTCCAAGATAGGATTGATTTGTAGGTCAGCTACATTTTCCCTTGTATACATTTTGGTAAACCTAACGTGAATCTAACCCTTGTATATTTTATTTCATGCATTCATTTTATTATCATGTTATATATTTTTATTTTTTAGTACCATATCAAACCTATTAATTCAATCTAATAATCTATGTACAAGTTTAACACATAGTTGATCTAAATTGACTCTATTCTATCTATGCATGTCTTCTCCAAATACATATGATAGGATGAACCAGGTCAAATATGTTCTCTTCTTAAATCACAGGATTTTAGACATCATCAATCCAATGAAATGTATTTATAGTTCTCTTTTGTAGCATATAGGTTTGTAGATATAGTTGAACTAGTCAACTCTATTTGAATATTATTTTCATCACAAAGGTTTTATAGACTTCATCAACTTAGGTAACTCTATTTTTAGAATATAAAATTTAGTATTTAAGCAACACAACATAAATTTACAAAATAAGCATCTTATAATTCACCAAGGTTCATTCTTACCTTCTCTCTCATTTTTTTCTTCATTTATGGTCTTGTTTTTCACAATTTTTTCATTTTAAAATTACAACCCTACAATGAACTAGGTTGACTAGATTGACATAGTTTTGTATCATGTCTTCTCTAGAAGATAATGTTGACCTATTTGACTGTGTTCTTCTAGATATTGGAATTTTATCTATACGAGAAACATTTATCTAAAAATAATAAGTTAATTTTGGTATATTTTAAGTGGTTAAAATCCCTTACCTTTTCATGGAAATCAAAGATTTATTTTTCACTAACATGAAATGTGATTACTAAATCAATTTTTTTTGAAATAATCCATATGGAAATTCACAATAAAGTGGAGTGAGCTTTAGTTAAATAAATTATAACATAAGTTATTATGGATAAATTCTATTATATTACTTGCCCTCTTATGGTGGATGAAAGGACATGTAAAATAAATGTTATAAGAAAAATGGTTGATTTTTGGCATTGTCCTAAAAGTGATGTAGATATTTAGAAGTGTCATTATAAGTATCCTCATTGGTTTGTTTTATGTGATATGACAAGTAAACTAAATCCATTAGTTTCTTTTGATGAAGTTGTAAAGTTAGTTATGGGTATTTTAGCAAACAATTTAAATGATAAATTTATTTTAGTTATATAATTTTTTATTCTATTTATTGATGATGGCCTTCTTGATATTTATAATTGGTTGGTCAATTTTAATTTATATAAAAAATCCCTTATTTTAATTCCTTTGATATGGATATAAAAGAATTTATGTTTGTAGTGTTTGGGTTAAGAGTATTTATACTAGGATGATAAGCATTGATATTGACATGATCATCACATATTCAAATTAAAAATGCCATTTATGTTTATCTAAAAGGAGGCATTAAAGTAAAATGGGTATTGCAACAAAGGATTTTTAGATTCTTACCATTCATGATGACACTACACAAGAAAAAATTAATCATATTTTTGGCTACGAATTCACATTTACAATATCAATAAACACAAAAAATTAAAATGACAGGAATCAAATTAAATATTTCATTTTCAATGAATAAAAACTTAAATAAAATGTCCACATAAGTTGAAATGTGTTTGTTTTTCTTTTTTTTCCATAGTTTATTCAATCATGTAGATATTAATTTTCAAAAATACATATTTTGTGCCACATTATTATGATTATATATAATTAATAATTATTTTGTGTTTGTCTATCTGTCTGTGCATGCATGCGTGAGTGTGTGCATGTGTGTGTGCGTGCGTGTACGTGTGTGTGTGTGTGCGTGCATGTGTGTGTGTGCGTGTGTGCATGTGTGCGTATGTGCATGCGTACATGCGTGTGTGTGTGTGTGTGTGTGTGTGTGTGTGTGTGTGTGTGTGTGTGTGTGTGTGTGTGTGTGTGTGTGTGTGTGTGTGTGTGTGTGTGTGTGTGTGTGTGTGTGTGTGTGTGTGTGTGTGTGTGTGTGTGTAATGCGTGTGATAAAATAATTTATATTAGATTGATAAGCATTGATATTGGCATGATGGTTACATATTTAACTAAAAATTTTATTTATTATTTAATTAAAATAAACATTGAAATAAATATTTATTTATACATATTAGAGATATATGCCATATTGCTCATTTTAAGTGTAGCTATACACCACTATGTTTTGATTTATGATAGCTTACATTTTTTAAATGTCCTTTTGGAAATGAAATTTATATCTTTTATCACATTTGGTGAGCTTTAATAAGGATATAATGTGCAAATTATTAAATTAAATGTATAAAAGATGAAGATGAAATGTCATTTTTGAATTGGTTTTCCCCATTTGTACATAAGTAATATTTTTTCAATTTGTTTTATTTTACAAAATAGTATTGTAGTTAATAATAAAATAGGATCATTATGATAATTCTACAAATTATTACATCCAAAAATAGTAAGATCGGTAACCCAACATGCATATTATATACACAAAACAAATAATTCCAAACAATTTTATTGCAATTTCTATTTGTTCACATACAATAATTAGTACACCAAAAACTATGAAACGATTTTCATAGATAATAGTTCTCCAAAAAATATGTATATTATCTAAGTGAATTAATTGTCTATTAAAAACATTAGTTAATAAAATGAGGGGTTTTTTATAAGATTAAGCTTCGAAAATGTGAAAATGAGAAAAAAATAGGAATATTGTTTATATTTTATTTCTTTGATAGTGACAAAGGAAAAAAATATTTGACATGTCTC